>APFE031477142.1:56958-109193 GCA_000404065.3 Pinus taeda
AATTACAAAATAATGATCCTCTTGCTCTTGCATCCGAAGTAAAATCTATAATGCATGATATCAAAGCCACTAAGGTTGAATTGGATATTCCTCTTATCGCTTTTCTCAAGGCACTTTATCCTAATTACTCCAATTAACTTGAGTCATTGCAAGCAAATGGAAATCTCAAAGATATTACCTTTGACTCTCTTGAGAAAAAAAAATTGCTGAAAGATAGAGCTTTTGGAAAGAAGACAGCCCCTGAATCTTCTGAAGACGTTGTGTGCCTGGCTCATAAAGAAAAGAATCTTGCCCAAGATTCTTCCAGAGGAAGAGGTGGTCGAAGAGGAAGAGGAAGATATTTTGAAGGCGGGGGGGCAGACACTCTCAAGGAGAAAAGTCAGAGTTGCACTGCATACGCTACAAAAGAAATGGATCACATGATGCCTCTCCATGCAAGTTACCTTAGGACAAAATTAAGTAGCAAAGAAACCAACCCAAAGGTAAAACTAATGACACAAACAAAGGTAAAGCACTTGAATCCGCTCATTATATTGTGGCACAATGTAATATTGGAGTAAATGAAGACTTATTTAATGCTTCATTTGCTTCTTGGAAAAATGATTGGTTGCTTGATTCAAGAGCAACTTGCCACATGACTAAGAAAATATTGTTTTGAAGAATTTACTGACAATGTTGATGGAGCAGTATACTTTGCAGATCAATCAAAAATCAAGTCGTCAGGGCTTGGCACAATCAGGCTTAAATTGCCTGGTCTTCCAGACTTTCTTCTGCATCATGTTCTATATCTCCCACAGCTGAAGAGAAACTTGTTGTCCTCGGTCCACATCCGCCAGCAAGGTCACTCCATTCATATGTTTGATGGCAAACTTGAGGTGAGAAAAGCATCTGACCACTCACTTGTCATGAGGGGGATAGAAGAAGAAAGGCTTCTCAAGCTGCAAGGTACCTCTGCTCATGCACAACATTTCTCATACAATTCTCAGTATGAAGAAGGTACACTTCCATCAAGTTTATTATGGCATGCTAGATTTGACATTTGAACTATGATAGCCTCCGCTTGTTGAAGAAAAATGGTGTTACTGGATTACCTACAATTCCTAGGAAACTTAAGCAATGTGATGCTTGTATTCTAGGAAAGCATAGCAAACAATCTTTTCATGATTCACATTCAAGAGCACATAGAAAACTTGAACTCATTCATTCAAATTTATGTGGTCCAATGTATGTTCCTTCTGCAAATGGAAACAAATATATGATGGCATTCATTGATGACTGCACCAGAATGTGTTGGGTTTATTTATTGAAGAACAAATCTGATGCTTTTCAAACATTCAAGAACTTTCATAAATGGATTGAAAATGATGCACAATCTCATATTGGCTCTATTCGCAGTGTGCACTGATAATGGAAAAGAATACACTTCAAATGAATTTGAAAACTATCTTCGCCAACATGGGATCAAACATCAAACAACTATGCCGTATAATCCCCAACAGAACGGTGTAGCTAAAAGAATGAATAGGACAATCTTAAATATGGTGTGCTCCATAATGTTTTTCAAAAATGTAAAATTGTTGTTTTGGGTTGATGCAGTTCTATCTGTTGTGTATATAAAGAATAGATGTCCATCTAATAATATTAGAAACAAGACTCCATATGAAATGTGGTATGGGCACATTCCTTCGGTAGAGCATCTCAGGGTCTTTGGTTCCACCTATTATGCCTTGATACCAAAGGTACATAGAAACAAACTTGGTGCAAGAAGTCGTAAGTGTATCTTCCTGGGGTATTCAAACACTTCCAAAGCATACCGCCTCTATGATGAAGAAAATAAAAAGTTTGTTATATCTAGAGATATAATCTTTCTTGAATCATCCAAATCTGACAATGTTGTTGAGCGGCAACTTGATCGCTTGGATAGATTCGCAAAAATGAAATCATTTCAAGAATTTGAAAATCAGATTCCACATCTTGAAGGGGGGATTTCTATACTAGATCAACATGTGGAATCTTCTTCTGAAGAACTCTCTCCCCCGCATGAAACTCCAACAACGGATGATACTTTAAGTGATGTGATTGATAGAATTGGGAGACTCAATCTTGATTCAATCCCAACTCAATCAACGGAGCAGCCTAGACCATCTGAAAAAGGTCCCCCAAAGTGGCTAACAAAGACACTTGAAAGTGTTCATCCTAATGAGGTTAGAAAGACAGGAACTAGAAATTCAAACCGGCAAAATGGAGGTGATGTAGATGACTCTGATTCACCTGTTGATATCGATGTTTCTTAGGATTGTGAATTGAATTTGTCTACAGATTTCAAACCAACTTCCTTCAAAGAAGCTGCTTCTCATGATGAATGGAAAGAAGCAATGCAAAATGAGTATGGTGCCCTGATAAAGAATGGCACTCGAAAGCTAGTTGATCCTCCATTAGGAACCAAACCAATTGGCTGCAAGTGGGTCTGCAAGAACAAATATAACGTTGATGGCTCACTTGACAGACACAAAGCCAGGCTTGTGGCAAAAGGTTTTGCACAGAAGGAAGGGGTCGATTATGAGGAGACTTTTGCCCCCACAGCAAAATGGGCTACCATCCAGACACTCTTTGCCCTAGCAGCTCAGAACGGTTGGAAAGTTGTTAAATTGGCAACTAGGGCCAAACTCCATGTGGGTCGGCTTATTTATGGCAGCTGATATTTTTATTGGATCCCTCTCACCGAGAGGTGTAGGATTGATCCAAAGATCATCCGATTCCGATAAGTATTTATGGAGATATGAATTTATTTTGTTTATGTAATTATTATCAAGCCGACCAGCAACTTGAGTAGGCTCAGAAGCCCAATAGGCATGTCTATTCATCATCTTCGTTTTAGTATAAATAGAAGAGGATTTGAAGTCATTTGTGCACACATTCTTCATGTGATCTTCTCCTCTCCACGTCTTGGGTTTTTGGTGAAGGAGAGTCACATAAAGGATACGCTGGCCTATATACAAATGATGCCCTAAAACGCAGAAGCCCTAGAAACAGCCATGGAGAAGTCTAAACGCAGCAAGAAGAAGGGTCTATCCACAGTCGCAATAAGGAAGAGATAAAGCCGCAGTTTCAAGGGTTCCCTAGCTGCAATCTAAGGAGGCCTAACTAGCAGCAAGGAAGAGGCCCTAATAGCAGTCTTGAAGGTGCCCTAATCCGCAATCCTAAAGGAGACTAGGACGCAGTCAAGGGAGGCCTATATGCTGCCTACAGAAGCTCTAAACGCCATCATAAAGAAGCCCTATTCACTGTTAAGAAAGCCCTAAATCTGCGGTGATATAGAGGGTTGAAATCACAGCCAAATGAAGGGTTAGCTACAGCAAGAAGAAGCCCTTGCCACAGCAAGGAAAGGACTAATCAGCAAGGTCATTTGAGGACTGTTTCAACGGTCCGAGTTGCTGATTGGAAGGCCGAGGCCCTGATCTTGGAGGCCGAGGTTAGGAGGACTTGCTGGAGGGTGGACAGTCCTTATGTTGGGCTTGAACCTGCTCTAAAGGAGCAGCATGGAGGGCAGCATCTTATTGGAGGACAGCCGCAGCAAGGGAAAGCAATTCTGGGCCAGTTTGATAAGCTGTTAGGAACTGTGATTGGTGCCCTAATCAGTCCCAGAATTGCAGCAGTGCAGCAAGAAGTATACAACACTTTTAAGAGATGCTTTGAACATTCGGTTGATGATGTTTCGAGGAAATATGCTACAGGAAGACTGTGTGTTAAGCCGCAGGCCATAACACCACAGTCAGCATTTCGTATGGGTATTTGAGGGCTCAGACTATTACCATAATATATATGAATTTGTCATGCATTATACTGTTGAGATCTAAAGCTATTAGATGGTTGTATGATGTTGTTGTAACATGACATGGACATAAAGGGCAACATGATGATGAACAAAATGATGGGCATATTAGTCTTGGGCAGTAGCATGATGTATGAGATATTGTGGATGGGCAGAGCAACGATACATGGAGCATGGGCAACACAATGATATATGGGTAGCATGATTTATGAGATCATGAGACAGCATGATGGTGCAACACAATCAGGGGCAGCAAATGGACGAGATGCAGAACGATGATAGGTGAAGGAGTCAACTTGAGAATCAGTTGAAGCAGAATGTCTTCAACTGATCTCATCACGATACGAAATGATCTATGCTAGATCTAGATAAGTCAAAGTATTGACTGCTGTTGTAAATGTACTCTCTCTCTCTTTCTCTGCTGAACTTTGAAGATAAAAGAAGATTTGATCAAAGGGTTTCCCCACACATTGTGGGGTTTGTCCCTAGCTCGCGCCATATCTTGTGTCCTCTTGTCTTGGCTTGTCTTCTGCATTTTGTATTTATGCTCTATCTGCAGTTTATCGTAATGCTAATGTGATTGCTAACTGGGAAAATTTAAATAAATTGCTCTAGCATAGAACATACCTAAACTTTACACAGCCACCTGTGCTGCTGTATAGTGTGCGGATATGGCAAAAACGTGTGCGTACTTTGTCAGCCGATCAACGACGACAAAGATACAATCCTTGCCCTGTACCATGGGCAACCCCGTGACGAAGTCCATCGAAATACTCTCCCATTTCCCCTCCAGAATGGAAAGAGGCTGCAATAATCCCGCGAGATGGCTCATCTCTCTCTTGTTCCTCTGGCAAACATCGAACTCCCGAATGTGCTGGAGTAGGTCCTCCTTGAGGCCCTTCCACGAGAACCTTTCCCTAATGGCCCTGTAGGTTTTAGTAAACCTCTGATGTCCTGCCAAGGGTGAATCTTGTGATGCTTGGAGTATCTTCTTCTTGAGCTGAGACCCCTCAGTCAAGAAGATCCAGTCCCTGTAATAGATGATCTCATCGACCACCTTGTACCTGTCATCTGCCACCTGCCCATCCAGAACCTCACATGCAAACCTGTCCTTGGAGTACTCTACTAAGAGTCGAGCCCTCCAATCTATATCTAAGCTTATAAGAGACAACGTGGCTGGTCTACGTGAAAGGGCATCTGCTACTACGTTGTTCTTACCCTTGACATACTCAATGTCAAAGTCATATGCTTGGATCTTACTGATCCACTTCTGCTGCCTCTCCTGTAACTGCTTCTGCTCCAAAAAGAACTTGAGGCTGTTGTGATCAGTCCTCACCCTGAACTTGTTACCCACCAAATACTGCCGGTACTTAGCCAATGCATGC
This sequence comes from Pinus taeda, assembly GCA_000404065.3. Classification (NCBI taxonomy): domain Eukaryota; kingdom Viridiplantae; phylum Streptophyta; class Pinopsida; order Pinales; family Pinaceae; genus Pinus; species Pinus taeda. The sequence continues at coordinate 62,176 of APFE031477142.1, forward strand.
ATGATGGCCAGCATCTCCTTGTCGTATATGGAATACAACCTCTCGTGCGGAAGGAGCTTCTGGCTCTCAAAGGCTATAGGGTGACCTCACTGCGCCGATCCCCTCTCCCGACGCATCACACTCCAAAACAAATGGCTGCGTGAAATCTGGCAATGCAAGCACTGGGCAGCTGCTCATAACCTCCTTGAGCCTGTCAAAGGCTCGCTGCGCTGTATCAGACCAACTGAAAGCCCCCTTCCTCGTCAAATCTGTCAGGGGTGCAGCAAGCTGTGAGAAACTCTTGTCGAACTTCCAGTAGTAAGTACAAATACCAATGAATCCTCGAAGTTCTGTCATGTTTCTCGGCTCCGGCCATTCTCTGATGGCCCTTATCTTCTCCTCGTGGACCCTCACTCCGTCCACCCCTATGATGTGTCCCAGATACAACATCTCCGTCAACCCAAACTCACACTTGGAGAGTTTGGCATAGAACTGCTGCTCCTGTAAGATACTCAATACTGTCTCAATGTGCTGGAGATGCTCCTCCCAAGTCCTGCTGTAAATGAGAATATCATCGAAGAATACCAACACAAACTTCCTCAAGTGACTACGGAAGATGTGATTCATGCAGGGACTGAAATGTAGCTGGGGCGTTGGTTAGCCCAAAAGGCATCACCAAGAACTCAAAGTGCCCATAGTGACACTTGAAGGCAGTCTTGGGAATGTCCTGCTCCCTCACGCGAATCTGATGGTACCCAAATCTCAAATCAATCTTTGAGAAGAAATGTGCTCCTCTCAACTTGACCATCAGCTCATCGATCCTGGGTATGGGTCACTTGTTCTTGAGGGTCTTCTTGTTCAGGGCCCTGTAGTCAATGCACATCCTCAATGTACCGTCCTTCTTCACCAACACCACAGAAGGAGCAAAAGGACTCGTGCTCGGTTGGATATGCCCAAGAGCCAACAACTCCTGGATAGCCCGTTCAATCTCATCACGATAGGCCTTGGGGTGCCTATAGGGGGTGGTAATCACGGCTTGTATGCCCTGCTCAAGCTCGATGGTGTGCTCAAACTCCCAATCCGGTGGCTGTCCTGGTGGAATCTCCCCAAACACTATGGCATACCGATCAAGGATAGTCTGTATCTCTTGATGTACTGTCTGCCTTGTAGTCCCTGCCTCTGATGCACGCAACTCCACTGCCCACTCTATGTCTCCCTTTTGGAAGACTGCCTCCATCCGATGAGCTAAAACAGTCTTGAGGCGGATACGTGTGTTGTCCTGGTATCTTCTCATGCCTCCCTGTCTTCTCATCATCCCACTCCATCTCTAGGGTCTTCCAATTTGTCGTGACCTTCCCTAGAGTGATAAGCCACTGAACACCCAGTATCATGTTGGTGTCCGGAATATCGACCACGAAAAAGTGGTCAGTCAATGTGTAGGTGCCCATCGTCACTGAAAGCTCTGGAACATAACGGGCACACGTCATGGTCTGATCTCTTGAGACCAAGACTGAAAACCCATCGAAGCTCTCTGTTTGTATACCTCTTCGCTCAACCATTTGTGCATCGATGAAGTTGTGGGTAGCCCCACTGTCAACCAAAACTAACACTCGTTGGCCACGTATTGCCCTTCGTACGTGTAGCGTCAGATACTTGGGAACTCCTCGCAAGGCTGCAAGGGCCCCTCCAGTGGGTGCAAAAGATGCACCACCTGCTGCTGGCGGTGGAGGTGGAAAAGGTCCCTGTACGGTATGGTTCTCTCCTGCTTCCACATCATCCTTGTCATCCTCTTCTCCACTACTCTCAGAGAAGACCTCAATAAAATGTGCCTTGCCAGCAGCACATCTATGACCTGGTGCTCATGGCTCCTGATAGGTGAAGCACAACCGCTTCTTCTTCAGCTCCCTCCTGGCATCGTCGTCAAGCTGTACTCATCCTGGATTCCCCTTTGGAGGAGGAATCCTCACATCCTTTCCCTTAGACTGAAAAGTTTGTCTCTGGGGGTAAGGTGTCTGGGTCCTGGGTAAGACATCCTATAAGTCCCGGGTCCTGCTGATAGCGTCCTGGAGTGTGGCTGGTCTAGTGGATCGGACTAAACCCCGAAGTGGCTCTACTAACCCCTCAACATACATATAGACCTTCCGTGCTGTGGATAGGTCTGGCACCATCACAGAGACCCTCAAGAAATCTGAAATGTAGGTCTCTGGGCTCCCTGTCTATTTGAGCCTCGCCAGCTCAACAAAATGCTGCTCTGGATCCCTATGATCAAATTGCTCCATCAGTATCATGGTAAACTCGGCATATGTCGTCACTGTGGAGTGCCCTAGTGTAACCATCCCATGAAACCACCAATCTTGGGCCTCACCATCCAAATGCAATGTTGCCACTTTGATGGCCTCTATCTTCGACATCTGGTTAAGCTGGAAATAAATGTCCAGCTTCTCCACCCAAGACTTTGCCGAACTGTTTGATGAACCATCAAACGTAGGCAAGTGGAATCTACTCGTTGCACGGTGGGTGTCACCATCATGGTAATGCCGGTACCCTCTGTGATGGTCGCGAGGTCTACTATCCCGCCGGAGTTGAACAAAATCTCTGAATGAGAGGGCTTCCCTGAACTCCTGCCCATAGGCCTGGTACTCTGTAAAATAATCGCCCATATGTCTAGGCTCTGCCTCCTGCTGGGCTACGGCCCCCGTGTCGGCTCCTAAGAAAGTGGGCATGGTAGAGCGTCTAGGGGCATGAGAGGCCACCTGCGGCGCAGTATCACGCTGCTCTGGCAAATTGTGGGATGCGCTTGATCCCTCACCAACCTGAAAAACCCGTGTGCTCTCACGCTGTCTGGCCTCTACTGCCGTGAAGCTTTGCCTCATCACCTCAATCTGCCTCGACAGATCCTGCACGGATTTGAGGAGCATATCCGCAATCTCTTCCCGTCATCATCTGCCATCGGATCCTCCTACTCTGCGTCCACCACAGGCTCCTCCTGTTCTGCGTCCACCACTGGAACACAGTCTCCCTCTCCGTAAGTGTTCTCCAACCTACGCCCAGTATCTCTGTATCTCCGACCTCTGGAATAGATGTAGGGTTTTTCCCCCGGTGTCATAGATTGCTAGCTCCACAGGTTGAGCCAAATCTATGCTCTGATACCACTGTAATATCCCTAACCCGGAATATCCCTCAAACCCCAGCAAAACTCCAACCAAATACGTGCAAATAATATAATAACCTAGAAATGACAAAATAACAGTGGTACAACATATAATAATGTAAACAGGAAATATAAGCAGATACTCAAGAAATGCAGCGAGAAATGCTAAGCCATTTTATTATACTGGGCAATAAAATGAGTACAAGAGGTGATCAGACAGGTGGCACCTCGACTTGCACAAGGCAAGTGAAGAAATACTCTCAGAATAACAAGGAATGGCCTCTCTGCGTGGATGCTGCTGGAGAACGACCATGTTGCTGCTGCTGCTAGAAAACAAATACTGATTTGGGGCTGCGCCCCTCCTCGGAAAATGCTGAAACTCTGGAATCGGGCTCTACTCCAAAAACCCAGGAAAACCTAGAAAGTTTTCCTAGAATAGCTGACCACCGAAAATCGCCCCCCTTGGGAATTTGCGCAGTCCCTCAATGCTCTGCGCTGCCACTAAAGAAACCCCTCCAGAACTCTGCCTGAAACTCTTCCAAAATCCTCCTAGATGCAATGGCTGGTCCCCTGCTCAATCACTCAGCCTAAATCCTCCTACAAAACCCCAATCCAACACTACCGTCAGAAAGAACTGCGTCCCTCTCCCAGTGCTGCGCAGTCCTCCAAAATGCTATTGAAACTGTTGCTGGAATGTTGATAAAACTACTGCTGAAATGCCTATGGAAATACCTTGCCCGAGCAGGCACTTGAAGTCCCTTGGGGCTAAGGGTGAGATCTCTGAATGGAGACACTCAATGCACTAAACAGTGCTGCAGACTAGCTAAACAGCCAGCGTGCTCAAAAGTCGAAATGACTAGCTCAAAATGCGCATAACAGGAATGATCAAAATGAGGGGGCTCCTCTCTCTTTTATAGCCTTTGCCTCTCTCAATCCCAAGGCTCACCTCCTCCTGCGTGATTCCCCTCTTGCCACATGTGCCTTCCCTTCTGCGCAGTTCCTCCATGTGTCTGTGTGGGCTCCATTTCTGCGTCCCCCTTTGGCCCCCTTGGCTACTCTTTAAGTCACAACGTTGTGCTACTAGGAAGTGACTTTTTATTCTAAAAGTGAGTTATGTCCCCCTTCCTCACTTTTTATTTACAAATATAGAAGGCAAAAATTGAACAAAATCGAATATTCCAATTAGCCATGGTTAATTAGGAATATTACATAATCTGGGTCATTGAATGTCAACGAGGAGATTATTTAAGGAGGCTTGAGGGTCACTTGGAAATACACAGAGAGTTTAGAAGTTCGATTTTCTAAAGCAGAGCAGAGGAGCTGCCGGGAGAATTTCGATAGTGAGCTTTTGCAGTGAGGGGCAGGGATAGTTGGGTTGGAGTATCTTCTCCAAAGCCCAAGATACACAGCAGAGAGGCAGAGAGACACCAGGAGGACGCAGCGTAGACCCAGCGTAGCGCTGATGCAGAGCTTTTGAGGCTGACGTAGGGCCAGCGCAGAGATAGTCGAGGATAGTTGGTTCCGCTGCCGGATCAGCTGGGCCTTGCCGGGTAGAGTGAGGTAATCTCACTAAGCTTTTCTGCCAGTTTATTTCTTTGTAACTGGATTGCCATAAGGGCATCCAGAGTTGTATTCAGAAACTACTGCTTAATAATATAAAACCCTAAGAGTTGCTGTACTAGTTTTCCCGCATTGGGTTTTTTTGGGGACATTTGTCCAAAAAATACTATCACTTATGTGTATCTTTCTCTATTGTTCTGTTTTTGTTTTGGGCAAATCAATTAATTAAGTGAAGGTTGCAGTTGTATTAGCTACAATATTTGCTATTGGAAGCAATAGATAATTTGTTTAAGTAATTAACAAATAGGAGAAGTTTAATCAATTGCTGCAGTAGTAGATTCGGGTGGGATTCTCGAATTTTCACATGGTATCAAAGCTAGTGCAGGTGAAGCAAGAAGAACAGTGCCATAGAACCCAATGCTGAGCAGAAGAGGGAGATCGAAAACGCTGCAGGAAGCAGCAGTTCGAAACCCCAGAGGGTTTGCGCAGACCTAGCCGGAGGGCTGAATTTTGAGGCAATCTCTTTTTGAGTGAGTCGACAGAGAGAAGGGCTTCCAGATTGAGATCTTGCTGTGGTAGAGGGAGCAGTGCTGAAGCCTCAACGCAAGGAGAAGTTGGTGGGACACAGTCTTTTCTGCAGGCTGTTTTGCTGGGTAGAAAGATGTCAGAAGAGAATAGAAGCACAGTGAGGGAACTTTTTCCTCAGTAAGACTTCCCGCCAAGAAGTTCGTTTTCTCATTGGCTAAGCAACAACAATGAGAAGCAGAGATGAGATTTTCGACATTTATGGCAGAGATGGCAACCAATGGATTGAGGGATCAAGATAGGTTGGACGGAGTATCCAACTATGTCATCTGGAAGGCAAGGATGTCATTCCTTCTAGATGAGCATGCCCTCAAGACATATGTCGACAGTGTGGTGGCTGTGAAGGATCATGTTGTCTGTCACATTGCTAGCAGAGGGACTGCTAAGGAGATGTGGGATGCATTGTCTATGCAGTATCGGGGATCTTTCGAGCAGCGGAAGATGTACCTTGAGTAGAAATTGAGATCTGCTCAGATACAGAAGGGGGAGCGTGTGGATCCATTCCTTACTAAGCTTCAGGAGACTCGTGATGAGTTATTTGCTGTGGGGTCTACACATCAAGACTCAGAGTTGCTTAGACTGGCCCTGAATTCTGTCTCAGATGAGTGGCAAGTCTTTGTCCAGAGCATCCTGGGCAGGGCGACTTTACCCAATTGGGATGAGATGTGGGTAGCTCTCAAGCAAGAGGAGTTGAGGAGAGACTTGGTCAAGTGTAAACTTGATGGAAGCAACAATAGTGGGTCAAAGCCCAAGGAGGAGGAGAATGCAACCCTTGCATCTAAAGGGCAACAGGAGCAGCGGAGGCGGAAGAAGGACGTCTCGAAGATAAAGTGCTTCAGGTGTGGTGAGATGGGTCACTACGCTACACAATGTCCTCTTAGGAAGAAGGACAAAGATGAAAAGCACGATCCGAAGGTTGTGCTCGCGAAGATCGAGGAGGAGGAGTTCACCATGATAGCCGAGATACCTCCAGGAGAGAGGTGGGTTGATTTGGAGTTGTAGTTCAAAAGAGCTACAGATGGGTAGGATCCTTGAGGAGCCCACCTCTTGGATCAATTCCTTGCTACAGGAGCCTAGATCGGAAGTAGCAAGATGGACTAGTGTCGGATGGTGCCGAGGAGTGTCAGAGAGATAGTTGCAGTGGCTAGGAGTGCAAGAGACTAAGCAACGCAGAGCAGAGTTGGCAACAGTGCAGATGGCATAGAGTAGAGGTCAACAGCAGTGCAGAAGATTTAGAGGGTTAGCGTAGAGACTAGCAACAATCAGGCTCCAACATTCACATGGTATCATACTGAACACAGTTAGTTTAGTAATTTGGGATGTTTTTCCGTTGCTGATGCAGTAGCAGCAATAGTTTGCAGTGCAGAGGCAGTTGACAGTGGCAGTGCCAGCAGTAACACAGATGCAGAAATTCAGAGGGAGTTGCAGTATGGATGCAGTGTTGATAGTGGTAGGGTCAGCAACAGTACAAATGTAGCATTTGCGTAGTAGTTGGTGGACAACATGTCAGACATCAGCAACGCAGAGGACGATGTTATGAAGTCAGGGTGATGCTTCAGTGGGAGGCATTGATAGAGCACATTCCTCACTAAGAGGGAGTTTTGATTTCTGGTAGCATCGGATGTGCTCTAAGTCTCAAATTTTACGGGGAGACTCGGGCACATGTATTCCAAAGAACCCAGAAAGCATTTTGGGAAATTCCATCCAAAAACAATCTGATTAAAATAATTAATTATTTTTAAAGGGACCCTAAGTTTAAACTTAGGAAAATAAAATAATTAAAGGGTATTAATATAAACTGTGGGTGTAACTTCTAGAAGAAGATGAGGATCAAACATAAATGATCTTAGCCATTGATTAGCTTCTAATTTGGGTCGTTGAATGTCAACGGGGAGATTATTTAAGGAGGCTTGAGGGTCACTTGGAAATATACAGAGAGAGTTCAGAAGTTCAATTTTCTGAAGCACAACAAAGGAGCTGCCAAGATAATTTCAATAGTGAGCTTTTACAGTGAGGGGTAGGGATAGTTGGGTTGGAGTATCTTCTCCAGAGCCCATGATATGTAGCAGAGAGGTAGAGGAACACTAGGAGGAGGCAACGTAGACCCAGGAGGGGTTGACACTGGGCCAGAAGGGCCCACGCAGTGCTTGATGCAGAGCTAGAAGGGCTCACGCAGAAACAGTGCAGTCTTCCAGCAGAAGTCCGAGATTTGCCGGGGAATTGACATCTGAGCTTGGAGGGTTGACGTCAGAGCTCCAGGAGGCAAGTAGACACAGCGCAAAGCTGATGCAGAGCCTTTGAGGCTGATGTAGGGCCTACACAGGGCCAGCGCGAGATAGCCGGGGACAGTTGGTTCAACTGCCGGATCAGTTGGGACTTGCTAGGTAGAGTGAGGTAATCTCACTAAGTTTTTTTGCCAGTTTATTTCTCTGTAAGTGGATTGCCATAATGGCATCCAAAGTTGTATTCAGAAACTACTGCTTAATAATATAAAACCCTCAGAGCTGCTGCACCAGTTTTCCTGCATTGGGTTTTTCCGGGGACATTTGTCCAAAAAGTACTGTGTCACTTATGTGTATCTTTCTCTATTGTTTTGTTCTTGTTTTGGGCAAATCAATTAATTAAGTGAAGGCTGCAGTTGTATTAGCTTCGATATTTGATGTAGGAAGCAGTAAATAATTTGTTTCAGCAATTAGCAAATAGGAGAAGTTTAATCAGTTGCTGCAATAGTAGATTCGGGTGGGATTCTCGAATTTTCACATTGAGCCCTTGTTTCTAGGATTCTTTATATAAAGAGAATTGCTTCCTTGTGAAGCCTTGGACCAAAATTGTGTCTTTCTTGAAGACCTCCTAGTGAGATCATTTCTTACTTTAAACCTAGAATACCAATTATAAGTGATCTCTTCCATATCGGGACTCTTCCCATCGGTGAAAGTCTGTAAAGAGCAGGGGATTTTGCCTATGGTGACAGTGGGCCACTACCCCGTTGTTGCTTATAGGTCTAGTTTATACCTTGTAGGGTTTCTCTCTCCAAGGTCTGCTAGATTTTGTGGCAACAGTACTCAAGGATACTTTTTGGTGGGGAGGGCAGTGGAGTGGTAAGGATTATCTAAAACATGAAGTGGAAAACACTAATGGACAAGTACTGAAAGGTCAGGTCTAGGAGCATACGAGTGCTTATCTTGTGCCTTTTTCTAGTTTCTAGTTTGACAATAAACAATGATTTAATTGTGTTCTAAACATAGTACTGCTAATCTGCCATCAACATTTATTCTATCACAAGTCTATATAATTAATCAGGAACAATCAAGAGGCAAATACAATGGTGGTGACATGCTACTCTGATTATGCTCAGCTAAGTCCAGATTCCATCTTATGATCATTTTATGATCACTATTGAAAGAGCCAATAAATTGGTTTTAGTATATTATTTGCTCAGTATACAATCCAATTTAAATAATTTGTTAAGGCCAGAGGAAGAATCATATCATAATGATACGACCCTAATGTTTTTTCCTCTCTTTATCCACTCTATAGCATGGTGATAACTAATTTCTTATTTTCTCAAGGTAACCCACAAATAATAATTAGGTGTCTCTTTATACTCTCTGCTACTCCTTTATATCTACCAAATGCAAGTTTAACATGTCAGGGGTTACTGGCTACATTCCACTACATTTGTTGAGTAAAAGACAGAAATGGAATTTTTATTATCGTGACTCGTCCTTGGAGGATCCCAATAGGATCTATGGGATGTCATCAAAAGCAGAGTACATAAGATTTGTACAACTCTATTTAGCTGGACAGGGTATGTGATACAAATTATATCTCTTTAACTATTTTGTAAATTGATAAATTTAGTAAACTATTTAATCTCGGCCGATGCTAGAAAGAAGATTTTTCTATATTGTAATAATTCCTTGAGAAAGCTCCCTAAATGTTTTGCTGGAAAATTCAGCAATGCTTTCAGTTGTCTGTGTTAAAATGAATCACCGAATGCTTAAGTCTAGTTTGGTAATATCTAGAAAGATCTGAAGATGAATTTAATCTTCAATATCTTGTTCATCCTATAGGAGAAATTCACATTCTCCTTCCTTTCATTTCTATATTGCTATTTCAAATGCCGGGTTATTTGAAGTTTGAACTCATATTTATCCTGCATATCACTTATCTTTTAAAGATCGATATGGGCTCCTGCAAGTATTTCTGCTCCTGATAAATGACCATGGGACTCATTTCCTTATAATAGAAGTTCATATTTTCCTTCTGTTATTCCACATTTTATCAATCACTTTGGATTGAGCTAGATCTCTATAGCTATTGCCTTTTCTAGTAACTCCACATCAGTTATCCATATTTTGAACCAATCTGTACATGTACTATACGAGCCTCTCACTTCTGTTTCCATCATAACCTGATATGGGAGATGGTTTTAGTCCCTTGTGTTGTAAATGTTTCCCATGTTTGTAATAGAGTGAAAGCGTCTCCTAGGTCGATCTCTCTTGGGCCTCTACCTGTTTAACATAATTAGCTCCAACCTATTTTGTTATAGTTCAGAATGAATTGATTTTTGAAATGGTTGTCTTTTCACAAATAATTTTCTTCTTTTTTCTTGGCTTGATATTTCCATTTGTTGATAAAAGCTTGAGTGGATGTGTGATAATTGCATTCTTTATGATGGGCAAAATGATAAATATCATGATTCAACCTTTAATGATAGCTTTTGGAATGGGCACGAGGAAAGTGAAATAGACAGCTGTAAGGGTTGCAGTTTGAAGATTTGAGGTTCATGTGTAACTTTTTGATCACAAATGTATGATAAGGCTCAACAAATGGAAGTATAGTATGTACATTTAGCTGCCTGTGTATTAAACACTCTATTGACAAACAATAAAGATGCTTCTCATATGGATGGATAGTTGGCTCTTTGTAACAGTATGTTAATTGTTGTTTCATTGTCACACTAAGGCTGCCATTGACCTTCCTACATGCATATTCTCAAGCAAGTCAATAAGATCTTCAATCCATGGGTTGTCTTGTGTTAAAATGGATGTAATTTTTGTTATAGAACTTCCAATGTTTCATTTATAGCCATTTTTATCTTGATTTTAAAAATTGTCCTTTTAGGGAGTAAGTTTTATTTGTATCCCATAGCAAATATTAGAGTTTTGAAATTCTATATAGATGTATGGTTTAGATCGAAATGCCTTTTGTGTTTTTGTACTTAAATGTCTTTTAGGTTGTGTTTTGTTTCTCTTTTGGTTTGTTTTATTGACAGACGTGGAATACTTGAGACAACAGACAATGATACTAAATACAACAAATTTTAGATTTTGAACTCGTTCTATCATGTTATTGCATACCTGTACAGTGTAGCCTATGTTACCAGAAACCTAACTAGGAGACCTGTTTTTTGTTTCGTTTCCTTTCGTGTTCTCACTACCATTTTTGTCTGGAGACTACATGAGTATATTACTGTATTATTAATCAATGCTATATCCATAATATATGCTGGGAGGGGGGAGTGGATTCACAATTTGATGCCCTGAAACCCTTTATCCCCATTCATCATTCCAATCCTGTTTCCTGTTCCATTTGCTGTTTCTAACTTTCTAGTAACACAGTCTTTAGCCTAACATAGTAACTATAAGCTTTTATCAAAATAATTTGTATTTCATGTATATCATGCTTTTTTTGGCATCGTCGCTGAAATTATATGTTCATGTTTGGTTTGGACAGGGTGGTCCTGAACCTTGGATTGTAGAAGCTTTCGCTCGTGTGGCCAAGCACCCATCTGCTCAGATAACGTCCCAGGTCAGATGTTCATCCTCCTCTTTTTCCTAGTTCTTGAAACATGATAGGTTGATCCTCCGATTCTGACACCAGTTATTGCCAACTGAAAGGTTGTGCATCCCTCAATGATTTCCCTTAATTTAGTGAATATCAAAACTGAACAAATGATGGCATTGGATGAGAAAAAGGGAAACATTAACTGCCAATTTATTAGCACGTAAACAAGTTTTGTATTCTTAGTTCGAGGGTTGCAGAATTGTGTAGTGAATATCGATTCTTCTCTCTATAATTTGCACTCTTCTGGCATTAAAGAGTATGTAAATATAAATAATTTATTATTTTAATATAAATACTGGTATCACCTAGATTCAGGACAAAGTTGAAAGGGAAAGCTCTAAATGGTTGATGATGTACTATTTCTCAACAAGAATTGAAAATGTTATGTGGCTGTAAACAAAATTTATTAGATGACATCTACTGCATCTAACACATGGCAGCTTAGAGCATTCTCTTATATCATTGGCGATGAACATATAAAAAGGAAATTCTCAATGTTCTATTATCCACCTCGCCAAGAGATAGTAGTGGATTTCAACAGCAAGGCAATGATTTAAAATATTTCTATGGCTTTGGTTAAATATTTCGTGTGCATTATCTATAAGGATTTAGTTTTCTCTTCAAAAATTTGTCATGTCTGCATTAGTATATCATTGGGGTGGTTTGTGGTAATCTAGTTCAAAACCCTTAAATTGTTAGTTTTAGGAAATTAGGTTCAAAACCCATCATGGTTGCTGCAGGGTAATTGCATTAAAATCCTTATATTAAGGGTGATAGGCAGTGGTGGAGAGCTTTATTGGAGTTTTTTTTAAAGGTGGGTATTGGACGAACAAATCCAATTTTAAGATTAAATATATTATGTTTATGTGACAATGATGTAACATGTAAAAAAAATGTTAAGGGTGACTAGGTGTTTCAACTTTCAACTACCCTAACTGTGTTAGGGTATTGGAAAGCAGTGTTACTAGACTCACCTGAGTTACCCAACTTGGACGAGTTTGACATGTTTTTGACCAAAACTGTGTTCAATTGGTCATTGGTCATTGGCTCAGCTAGAGGCTGAGCCAATCTCTGACTTGGCTGAGTCAGCAAAATTGTGGTGACATGGCTGAGTCAAACATGGCTGCGTCCACATCCGTTGATGTGGGAACTAGTATGTGGAAACAAAAACAAATGAAAAAAAAAGCTTTAACTCCTAAGCCCAAATGGCTTTAATTTTTAAACTTTAAAGTCAACGTGATTTGAATTTTAAGTTCACCAACTTAATTTTAAGATTAAAAGTTAAAGGAAGAACCCCTATTCCCGATGATTTGGTGATGGAATCAGGCCCATCGGACCTCAGATAGAGAAAGTAGAATTTTGGAATAAAAATAAACTTAAACAAATTTCAATAGATATGCAAAGCAGAATGTTGTAAATTCCCAACCTCAGGCTATCTGGTGCTCAGATTAGATGGACTAATAAACCTGAAGGAGTATATTGGACTGATATGGAACCACTTAAACCACCAGAGGTGGATGAGTCAGGTGTTGGATCTTCAAGGACTGCCCCTCAAGCGGGGAGTACGACAGATGCGGTGGCTGATCTTGAAGACATTCCTGGGGGTTCAACCCATGCTGATGATCTTGATGGGTCACGAGTCATGACTCATTGGATACTATGTACTCATTAGATTGTAGCTTGATGATTTTTTGGACTGTAGAGGCTATTTAGACCTGTAATGTTACCTATTACATCTCAGGGCTTTAAGTTTATGTATCTCAGAACTTATAGTTTATGCATCTCAGAACTTATAGTTTATGTATCTCAATGTAATTTTGCCAAGTGCACCCTTACATGCAATTTAGTGTCTAATCATTTGTATTTTATTTAATAAGTTTTTAAATATTTAGTGGATTTTCTATTCGGCTGAGTTGTTTTCCAAGACTGCGGCAAGTTATAATTTGAGGCCTTATTGAGTCCAAGCCTGATAACATTGCTCTAAAAGATGTAATCTGAGATTGTATAGGTGAGAGCAGTGTAGTTTGACTCAGCTAAGGCTCGTGAGTCTTACCAAGTCTTGTCTGGGTTGAGTACTCGCTGAAACTTGCCCACTCACCAGGCTCATGGGAAACTCACCATACTTGCCAAGATTCACCACAACTTCACAATCAAACATACCATACTTTTTTTGCACAGAATTTACTATATTTTAAGTTTATTATTATTATTATTATTAATATTTTTTGGGTATTTGCCACATCTTTGCTGAGTCACCAAGTCTTGTCAAGTCCCAGGCCAGCCGAGTCTTTGTCGAGCCTGCGCATGACAACATTGGGTGATAGAGTGGTACTTGTGTTCAGTACATGGGTAGCCTACCTTCGGCTAACCTTATAGTGCAATGGCTGCAATATTATTAATAATATTTGGCATTTATTACTCTCCATTTCTTGTGTTTGATATGATGCATGTGTATTTATAAAATCTTATAATTCTGACTTTAGGTTGGACTTGGAGAAATATTTGGCTCTGAGTTGGTTATCCAGATTCCAAATTTTCGATCCCTGAAATAAACAATGAATTCCTTTTAATATATATATATATATATATATCTATATCTATTAGCCTAATGTAATAGTCTTAATGTCAGTAGATCATGTTGCCACCTAGATCCACACCTGGGATTATCGTGGAGAAAGTCTCTAAACTCCACTTGGTGTGGCCTTGGAGGCAAGTTGCAAGTTAGGGCTATCACCCAATTCCCAACTTCTCCATCTAGGCTAACTCTTAGTGAAGCCAAGGGGGGTAGTCCCTAAAGAAGAAAACTAAGGCTTGATTAGTGCCATGCTAAACAAGTTCTAGGAATTAATATGGTTTAAACCAATTTGCAATTCACCACTAACAAGATAGACCCGTTACCGCCCAATTTAGCAGGGGTCCTAGGAGGGGTTCCAAAGGGGCAACTCCTAGACCAAGTGGCAACAATGGGACAAGGACCCACTATCACCTCAGTCGATGTCCCTTCCTCTTTATGGACTTTCACCGATGGGAAGAGTCCCAATATAAAGGAAATCACAAGGATGGATAAGTCAATCATAGGGTATATAGTGATTCCTAAGGCCCATTCACAAGAGATACTCAAATCATAAGCTTGCTTGCTTTAGGGGCAAGGTGAGGGGTTTGTTACCCACCATTTTGTGGATGATATCACTAGGAGATTTTTTTTTCCAAGATGGTCCTCAGCCGGCAGCCATCAGCCCCTTGCAACCACCAACTAGCTCGTTGTGCCATTTCTCCACCACCTAAGCCAACCATGTGGTCCCTCACCCATCCGCCATGATTGTATGTTTGAAACTTTGAAGGTGGGCTGCGCGAACCTAAAGGTATGCCTTGTCGTTTGGTAATTGGGTATTATAGTTTGCTTATCATGGATATTTTTGGGCATGGATTAATGGGGGGATTCAGCGAAAAGACTGGGCTAGGTCTATGCTCTTGTCCCCTAGACCTCTTTGGGATGTTAACCTTGGACCCTAGTCCCGCGGGACCTCTTTCACTGACCTTTGGACTTTAGGGATGGTACTACATGGAAAACCTCGATTTTGGTTGCATGGTCCTGCTCCCTCATCCACATATATCACTCCCCTTCCACTCATTATAACCCCATTCATCATTTCTCCCACTTGGGTCCACATAGGGTTAGCCTCTCCCTCCCCTTGCCCACACCTTGGGTCGGGCCTAGAATGATGCCCCAGAGGTTGATGTAGTTGAAAAGAAAAGTAAAAGCATAATTGGCCACATTCAATAGGGAAATGTACCACAAAATGCAAAAGATGGTTGGGACAAACACATTTAGCACATGGGAAAAAGCCAATACATGAGCTCTACCCCATTATCATGGCCATCACCCTGGTTCCTGTAGGTCCTAGATGAGCCTCCTTTATCATTTAGGAACCCATGATTGTCCCAACCCTTGGTGGACAATGAACTACCCTACCTTAAAGGGGATATCCACTGCTATACCTTACACATCATGCTCTTATCCCTTGAGCCTCGAGCAGTTAATCAAAGAAAAATCATAAAAGGCAAGAGACATATAAAGAAGGGTAGAAAAATCAAGGTTGGGGCACTTCATGCACCACGATTGTTCCCTCCTATACATTATATACTCAAGTGTGGGCTTCCCTTTTACTAGCTACCCTTGTACCCCAACACGTGGCCCAAGGCTACCCCTTTCATTCCCTACTCCATTCATCTCTTTATCACATGGCACCACTCTTTGAAGGATGTACCTGTTGTCCTTTGAGATAACCTAAGGTCAATTAGTTATGCCAAGGCATCTATAATGTTTTGTTGTTTGAGTGATTGGATGACCAGTGAACTATTTATAAACAAGTGCTTTAAAGTTAGACAGATTTTTGATAAAATGAAAGGTTGTTCTTTAACTGCACATGGTTAGTTTGATTTTAATGTGATGGAGAAGTAGAGTATGGAGAGGTATAATTGATTTTATATTCAAAGTGAATATTAAACCATTTACAAGAAGAAATTAAGAAAAGAGTGCTTTCTTAATCAACAAAATATAATTAAACTATTACAGAGATCTAGTGTAATTTATGTTCAAAGAGGAATTTACAATAACAAATAGTTCTGTAAATTAATCTCTTATTTAAATTACAACTTCAGAGAGGATTCAAAATGAAACTGATATTCAATTAAATTTTAAATCGGATGATTGCAAAAGAATTAATTTATATGAAGAAAACATAATGAATAGACAAGATGGAATACAACTCACTGAGAGACAGACCATATGAGGCAAATCCAAAATCTTTTATTATCTAAAAAATGCTTCATCTTAATACAAATCTGCTTGATAACTTGTTCAAGGGTTCAACCCTCAATACTTCGACAGAATGAAGTATTTAAACAAAATTTACAAAAAGATTATAATTAATGCCTCAGTGACACGACATTCTATTATTGACTTTGAACTAACAGAAAAGAAATAATGCGATCAAAAGGAATGAATCTGGTGAAGTGATCTGGACATCTTGCCCTGCTTTGGAGGAGAACAGTTGCTGAGTGGCCACTATTTGGGTGCTACGCTGGTGAAGTTGACATGTCTTTTTAATCCTGGAATTCACACAACTTATCCTACCACTCTTCATCTGGAATAACAATCTTTGTTACCTTGCGGTAGATCTCATCTACGTCAATATACTGAGCAAAAGTGGGTTTTACTGCAAAAATGTGTTTTATGTCGTGTTGGATAAAACTCATGTTGCTGATAGCTTCATAAAAAGCTCTCCCTGTCATAGTACCTTTAATGCGGGAAGGCTTAGCTGTATCCTTTGCAATGTCTTGAAGCTTCTTCTTGTAATCTTACCTGGTCATCAATTTGTCATTGATCACAAATAGAGAAGGCATACCTTTCTTGTTCAATGCATTTATTCGAGTGAAAAACCTGTTAACTGCTACCTCCAGAGTGTGACATTTCTCTGTCAGTTGTACAACCAAGTTCTTCTTTGTTAGAACTTTCTTTACTTCCAGGATGGTTTTTGTTCTGTCATCTACTCCTAGATCATCCAGCTCATATCTGTTTTTGGAATTGAGGAACTTTATGATGCTGTTGGCTATAGCAGTCATTTCTCCCAATTCAGCATTGATAGTGGTAATGGTTTGCTTGGCTTTCTCCATCAATTCCTTCTGCTCGAATATAATCTGGATACATGGCCAAATTTCATCTATTTCTTCAATGATATTGTTCCATATAATTTCTTTAACATGGGCTAGTGTGTAGCCAATAGAGGACTTAGCTGCTGGCTTCTTCCATACCTCTATCTGATTTTGAGCTCTCTGTAGCTCTGTTGCATGAAAAGTCTCAGACTTTGTTTGATGATCTTGTAGAAGATTGACTTGAGCCTGCAATCTTTTGATCTCTTCAGTCTGGAGAGACATGTTCTGTACTGCGTTTGTCAATTGATCTGCAACATCCCATGTGCTTGTTGTAGAAGATGTGATTGTAGGAATGGCTGTGATAGGGAGTGCTTCCAAAGGGACAACAGTCATTTTGGTAGCTTGCTCCTTTTCTTTAATCATCTTTTCCATCTCTGTCTCCATTTGCTTCAACTGTGCACTCTGCTTCATGATGAGCTTCATCATGTCTGCCTTTTGTGCCTCTGTTTCTTCAATATCCTTGGCCATAGGATTTTCTGTAGCTGACAATTTCAACTGTTTCCTTAATGCTGCTATGTCTAAATTCTTTTTCTTTACAAGATCTTCTGTAGCATTGATGTTTGCAGGGTCATAAGCCACTTTAATCACCAAGTCCTCTAGAGTTTTGATCTTAGTGTCTTTGGCAAGTGTAGAGACCTTCTCCATCTTCAGTGGTGATTGAACATTGGCTAATGTAACCTGCAGTTTAGACAAACTCATCGCAGTGTTAGTCACAGTGGAAAAAATCATTTCCCCAGTCTGCTTGTGCATCTCCATTTGGTCAATGGGATGTATGTCTTTTACATCAAACTCAAATGTTGTCTTCTTGTAGTCTGTTGCTGCCTTGGGCTGGGGAATCTGTGCCTGGAGGAATGCCATTTGCATTTTACCTTTCTCTGAATCAAAGGCTGACAACAACCTGCTTTGAGAACCGGAAGTCTGCTTCCAGAATTGATTGTAGGTGTTCTTAAAAATGTCCATTATACTTTTCTTTGTCTCCCCTGTAGTAGATGTGCTGGTTTGCATTTGCTGTTGATCTTGTGAAGCTGTGGAGGTAGTGGGAGACAATGTGGTATGATCATCCACTAATGAGGAAACAAGTGGCTCATTAGTGGTGATAATGTTCTCCTGCTCTGAATCCTTGCTGAGGCTTAGTTTGGAACTAAGCTTGGCCTTCTTCCTATACATAATTTTGAATCCTTCACTGAAAATTTCAGTCCTTGAAGGGGACTCTTCTTCTTTGCTTCTCTTAGCTGTTTTCTCCTGCATGGTTGGAGTCTGTACTATGGAGGATGATAGCAGTTGCTCTTCTGCCTCTTGTATGGTGTTCTCAGCCTATTCTAGCTAGTTTTTATACTTCTTTATCTCTGGTCTGGCTATGTGAAAATACGCAGTGGATTTGTTCTCTACTCTTAATTTAGAAATGACCCCCAATGGATCATATGACTAGGTAAAACTAAGGCTGAACTACATTTCTTTTAGTAGCTTATCTGCTTCTTCCCCTACTGCCCTGCTGTTGCAAATGAAAGGCCCTATCCGTGTTTTAATTTTGAATTGGGACTTCTTCTTGGCAACTACAAAGTGGATCTCATCCATATTAATTATCTGTCTTATGTACTCTAGAGCAAAAATCCTCACTGGGAGGAATTGAGGCAACTTGTAAGGGGCAATCTCACACCCAAATATTCTCAATTCTATATAATTTTGATAGAGGTACCGATCCCTTGTCTGAACTTGGTTTGATAGCTGCAACAGCTTTCTAATTTCCTCACTGATCCTCGTTTTTGTTCTGTTGCTTAAGAGACTGATTGCTGGATGCATAAACATCTCTACGAACTGTTTGTATGTGTTTCCTTTTGTTCCTTCATCACCAAAGTAGTCCAAAAGATGACTGGTTGCTGGTTCCCTTTTGCATCCAACGTTTGTAAAGCAAGCTTGATGTTGTCCCCCTGAAATATAAGAACATATAGACTAACAAAGAAGCATACTTGAACACCTCCTTAGTCTAGAATTTGATAAACTGCTCATGAATTGAAACTGCAAGAAATTGGCTAAAGTTAAACATGATGGAGGGCTTAGAATCAACAGAGAAAATGGACAGAAATCCTATGATGGCCTCATCTACCCATTGATCTGAGTAGTAGCCAAGGAGGTAAGAGATGACTGTGATAATTTGCTTGGCTCTCTCAGGGAAAATAGAGGAGGGATAGGGAGGATTTTTCTTTGGCAATGGGGCCTCTTCTGTCAAGAAAAGTTCAAGGGTTTTGGCCCTCTTGGAAAAGTCCAATTTCTGGTAAAATTCAACAAGTGCTTCATAGGAAAAGGGGGTGGCATTCTCTACTCTGGGGGCTTGCATCATCTGGTCTATGGCTTGAGGAGTGATAGCATACATAATTTCTCTAGTGGGGGCAATGATGGCTCTTTGGCTTGGCAAATAACATGCATGACACTTCCTGACAAATTATGGGGTGCTGTGGGTAAGGGGAAAAATGTAGTGGGGTAAATTGGATTCCCACAACTGAATGTCATCGGATTTGTCTATGAATTTGTCCTCGAGCCAACAATACATCTCCAAAAGGTCAAATTCGCAGAGTTTCATGGATTTTATGGTCTCTGTCAGCCAAAGGGATGTGGTGAAAATCAATGGGAGGATAGATCAGAGGATTGACAGGTTCTTCTGGTCCCTTGCCCTTTGGAGGCATCTTCGGATAAGACTAAGGACAGTAGTGAAAACTGGATTACAGGCTTCAATACACAGAGGGGACTTAGGATTAGAGGACAAGAACAGAGGTAATAGGGTGAAAACAAGTGAGCGGACAATGTCGTTGGCGGGTGAAAATGTTGGAGTTTGGTCCAACAAACCTATAATAGAGCAATAACAGCTGCAGTGTATGAATTCAATAGCCAGTTAATGAGTGAAAGGGATAATTATATAACAGTCTGGTTTTTCCGTTGAGGGTGGTGCGGGTCCGTTGGATTAACGACTAAACCATTTAATTATTTAACGGCGTAGTTTTGGAGGGAGCGGATGTGATTGGTAGAATCAATGGGCAAATGGCGCAGTGGAAGGTGAGTGGTGGGAGCGCAACGGGTAGAAGAGTGGTATCGGGAGGCGGAGAAACTGCTTTTCGGAGGGGGGGGGAGGCGGTTAATGGTTTCGCTTGAGGGGGGTCCAAAGTGCTGTAGTGTTGGCGGGCGCGGTTTTGAATACCGCCCATTTTGGACCCCCCTGGACGGTAAAGTTCAGATGTGAGGGGGGCCGAAATGCTGTGTGGGCCATTGGATCTTGGGAGATGGGTGCAGATGAGGTGAGAGGTGGCGGAGTGTTAATATGAGGTGACGGGTTGCCTGATGGGATCAGGAGAAAATAATTTAATGCATAGTGGGGAATATTTGGAGTATATGGTGGGGTAATAAAACTTAGGAATAGGGAAGTGGACAAAAATATGAGCGGGGGGTAAGTTTGGGTATTAGAACTTAGGAATAGGGATTAGTACACCAAAATTATTTGATATATTAATCTTTAGAGTACAACTTTAATCCTTTGTCTTCTGCACATGAAAATAATACTTGACATTTGACTTAAGGATAAAATCGTCATGTTTTTCCTCTAACCACCATAGTGCTTCTACCTACCCTTTTGCATTCCATTCTTTTTCTAAGCTAACATTTTCTCTTCTTGCTTTGCAGGGTGCACTTAAGCTAGTAGACCCAAATCATTTTTCTTTTATATACATCTACCTTATCCTATCACTTATTTCACCATTGACTCAAATTAAACTGTTGAGTCAATGTTTTTTCTACCTAGCTATTGATTTACCAAGTTTAAACTGTTTGGTAAACCTTCTTTCACTAATCTATTGAACATAAATTTAAATGAGTTCAGTCATGATTAAATTGTATGACCTGAACAGAATTTCGATCATTGTGGCATTCAAGAACAATTTGCACACAATCCTTATTTGAAAATGGAATAAAAGATCTAACTTATCAGAACCAAATTATGTTACAGCAGTACCTTGGACATACTATCCCCTTGAAAGGTAGAAAGCACCTAATATGGTACTTGGTTAACCCCATTTGGAGCTTGGAGACATTAGCACATGCTAAAGCCCACTATGGAAGGGCATGCCATTATGAAGTGCCCACTTGTTGTCCATAGTTTGTAAGCTCTTTAACTCGATTTCCTTAAATGACTTGTTGTGCTGAAAGGTTAGGGGACGCATTGGATCTTTTGTAGGATTTCAAGTGGTCCCCATTTTGGTTTTGGTATCCCTATACACGGTCCTAACCCTCCAGAGGGCTACATTGGCACATGTAGGGTGTGTGTAGAGAGCCATGGGCTCCATAATAGTAGACAACATTCCATGGATCCCCGGAGATGTTCAGGGATTTCTTGAGATTCACCTATTGGACAAGAAAAATGCACTTGGTTCACCATGCCTAGTCGGTCCCACAATTGTACCATGTACTTGACAGATGACCCGGGACCTGTATGATGATGTGGCATCACTTATATCATCATCCAAGCCCTTGTAGATGGTCTACATGCATCTTCGATCTATTTGGAGACCCATGAGGACACTTATGTGTCCCCACACCCATTGGGAGCACCACAGGTTTATTATTTGGAGAACAAGGGGTCAACCCCTTGTCCACTACTTTTGGGAGTCCTATTCATCATTATGGCACTTATTGACTTCATTAGACTTCTTAGAAGGCCCAATGACATGTATTATTGATTGATCTCTTGAGAGGCGTATTCTCTAAGTTGCAGGAAACGTGGGCAGAGGAGGCGTCTCCATATGGAAACGAAACGGAAACGCAGAAACGCATACGGTATGGCCCAAAAGCGAGTTTCTGTCCGTACTGGCATGTTTCTCGAGGAGGAAACGTGGCCAGTACAGCCGAAAACGCGTTTCTGCGCTGTACAATGGCATTTCCCCACACAGGGTGACTTTGTTTTTTTAATTTTTTATTATTATTATTTTGTTTTCTAATTTTTAATTGGGTTATTAAAATGCCTTCTAGTTGCTTCTAGATGCCTCTCTCAAGTTATAAAAGTGACTTTTGTCTCATTCTCTCATCACACAATTTAACAAGTCGTTTCTCTTGGAGACTGGTGATTTTAGCAAAGGAGAAGAGAGGAAGAGAGTAGTGGTTTCAGCTAGGGTGTTTTTAATAGTGAGCAAAGTAAATTTCAGCAGCAAGAGCAAGAGATTTCAACAGCAAGAGAAAGAGATTTCAGCAGCAGATTTGGAGTGCAGAGTTTCTGGCTACGACATTCTTGGCTTTTTGGCTCAGCTACAACCATATTTCTCGTCTTTTCTGGCATTTTGGGGTAGCTTCAGCTACAAAAAATTAATTTGGGTAAGCAACATTCATTTTCTTGGTTTTTTCCTACTATTTCTTCAATTTTTCGAGGGTTTATGCTGCCAAAAATACGAAAAACGTTTTTTATTTACAGATTTGTTTTTTAATTTATTTTTGCAGTAATGGCTTCCAACCAAAGTGTAGCTACAAGTTCAAACCCATAGAGCCAACCCAAGGGCTGAATATTATCCTCTTTGGAATCATGTAACGAAGCTTCAAAAATGTGCAGGTGGTGGCTCATGGGAATGGCGATGTAATCTTTGCAATAATTCATACAAGGGCTCCTACCCAAGAGTGAAGGCACATCTTTTGCATGGAGGAGGACAGGGGGTTATGGGTTGCACAAAAACAATAGATCCATTGGCAAGGAGGGCATATCAAAGAGAGCAAGATGAGGCAGATGTTATTAAGAGAAGGCATGATGAGCTTACTCAAGCTACTCCTCAAGCTCCATCTACAAAGAGCGTTGTCATTAATCAAATGATCCTATGCGTAGTAAGCAAAATAAGTGTTCAACAGGTTGAGATATTGATCTTTCTATTGTTTGAATCCATCAATAGTGCACACTGTAAACTAAAATGGAGGAGGGACGCTTTCACTTCAAGTACAACTTCACACACACCTGCTGATTCTCTCAAAAGGAACTATGTTGGCCATGGGGGATGTTAAATTTATCAAATCGATGGGAAAACAGATCAACAAATGGTTGCATATCAACCATCCAAGACTACACACAAGCAACGGAAGTAGCAATGTTCCAAGTGGCATACTGTAAAACTTGGCAAGCTGCAACATCTGAGTCAAACAGAAGGTAGACATATTTTGTACTCAAACCGTAATAGGAGTTCAAGGATACGCCCTTTGCCTACTAGTCCAATAGGCACCATTTATTGAAAGCATCTTCATCCGGCATGTGCTATAGTAAAAACTAAATAACCCCACAAGTCTTGAAATGCATATACCCACTCCTTGTTATTAGCAAAGAAAAAGTTGAAATCATCACGATCCTGGGGGTTATCATTATAGGCAGACTATTGAGAGGGGACCTTGGTCTCCTTGGTTGGGGGATCCATAAGAGCATGTACTGGAATCTTACTAGAGTTTGTATTTCCCTATAGCTTCACTATGTTCTCACTCACAACCACCAAATCTTTGTCCTTGTTTGGGACTACAAACGCTAGTCCCTCGGTAGGGTAGCGCCCTCCAGGCATAGAGGCTTGTCCATTGGCACCATGCTATCCATAGTTTATGAATTTGAAATCCAGCTGATCCCTAGCTTGCCCCCAACAGCTGTGACATTGCCTTCTAAAGGAGTAGAAGAATCCTTCTCTGTACACAAGTACTTGGCATTCAAGGAATGCATCACTGCAATAACATCACCCTCACTCTCAAGCATTAAGAGGGATGTAGTCTGAAGGAAAATGTTCCTTTCAATGGCTTCTATGCTGGTACACATTATCAAACCCAAGGCCCCAGGAACGTTCACGGTCACCAAAGAAACTGCTTACAAACTCCTCATCTCCCTTTGCATGGTCGACATCTTTAAACCCTTGTCTATCACCAACTTGATCCACCAAAAATTTCACCCCTATTGTATTATACGGAGGCCATACACCTACAAAATGAACATTTTGTTTGGCCCCTTTACGGAACACATCCTTTACTTGTACAGATCATGTACACATGATGCCATTGTGGGTCTCCTTTCACTCCCCATCGCCTTCCTTTTCCATAACTCCATGTAAGGAGGAAACATTAACATCATTTACAAATAAACTTAAGAACTACAACCTTCTAGTTTCTTGATATACAACCAAAGACTGCAATATCCTTGAAGGATATAATACCTCTAGCATAGCCTTCTCCACGTAAATGTGTTCCATTTGGTCTTAAATATGAATTATCACCAATTGTGTAATCATGAAGCATATTAATTTGTTTTCCTGAAAAGCTACTGGAAGAATGCAGAAAATCAAAGAATTTTTTAATTTTCAGAATATTAGTTGAAACTTGAGTTAATTTTTGACAAGGGACATGACTAATAAGTTACGTTTGACGAGGGACATGACTAATAAGTTATGTTTGACGAGGGACATGACTAATAATTTTCAGAATATTAGTTGAAAATTGATTAAATTTTTGACGAGGGACATGACTAATAAGTTATGTTTGCATTTGGTAGTTCTCATTTAATTTAAGATAAATTCATGTATTAATATTATTTTTCTGTCCTTTTTTTCAGGATATTTTTCAGTCTGGAATGATAAAATCTGCCACTGACTTCCAAGTTTACAAGGAGGTTGCAGGGCTATCTGGTCTTGATTTTGCTTACATGGACTACACTGCAGTTTATCATACGGAAGTAAGTATGTTATTATGATCCTCATCTTTATATGCAAAGGGGTTCACAGCAACAACTGCAATCTCAACGCCATTTCCATATCTGTCCTAGGCGACGCAGAAATGTATCAAGTCTCAGGATGCAGAACTTATTGACATGAATTTAATTAACACTATTAGCAAAAAGGGTTCACACAATAAATGTAATCTCAAAGAGGTTCACAAATGTGTAATTTTTTAATGTCTAAGAATGCAAAGATCTGCATACCTTTTATGGCTTTTGCAAAAATTGGGTTTTCGAGATCCTGCAAGAACAAACAACGAGAGCACGGATATGACAATAGTATATACATTCACTAAAAACGGGGATTTAATCATAACTTTAATAGATCTATATTTTTGTGATTCTTTCCACTGAAAAATAGGCAATTTGAGAAGGTGGGCACGAGGAAGTGTTATGAAACAGTTTGTTTTTAAAGAATTCAATGGCTGAAAAAATGAGATTAGAGTTATAAAATCACTTGAGCTTGGCATATGAGGTAATCTGGAAACATGGGTGTTTTATATTTGCAATGTAATAGGCCAAGGACTTTTTTTCCTGATTGAGTCTAGTAGTAGAGAATGGATGTTAGCTGTTCTCAATGCGTGCTAATTCTGTAGGCTTTTCCCCTCTAGCATGATTGTTAGTTATATATATATTTGGAAATATCGTAGCCATGGTTGGTATTTTCATCATATAAAGAATTTGAAAATTTGAATTTTATTTTTTCCTCCAAAGTCTACAAGTCAGCCTCATATTATTTCAAGTCGGCTGGGCCCCAATGAGGCACCCATTCAACCCCCTTGGAAGTCTATATAAAGGAAAGGTTTCCTCCTCATTTGAGACATCGATTTTTGTCTTGAACATCTTTGATCCAGTGAATTTCAGAAGGAGAAATGGAGGGCCGAAAATCAGAAGGAAGGCATGGCACTTGGCTTGACATTTGATCTTGGTTCTTGGTTACTGGTTTGGCTATTATCTTGCTATGGTTATTTTTGATGTATTGATGAATCTGGAACTCTCTGTCTCTCATAAGGAAATAATTTATGGGTTTCCCCATGTGGGTTTTGCCCTGGCCTCAGGCCTAATTTCTGTGTCTCTTGTCTCATTGTCTCATGATTACTTTACTGCTCTTTCATGTTTATTGGTTGATATTTTCTTCTGTATAACTGCTTAATAATATTGTATGAATGTTATGTGGAATTAATACTAATTAAATCATTAGAATTTAGAAGTAGTTATTGTGTTGAAGAAAATTGTTTCTAGCTTGTGCCCTAGAAAACTCAACATGGTATCAGAGCCAGGTTTCAAGAGCAAGTTGAAGAGGAGGAGCAATTCCAAAGAGGAGGTTATGGTTACTTTTATGTTCTAGTCCGAACTGTGTTTAACTCTGTGCAATTAATCCAAGTTCTGTGCATGTACCCGAGCTACAAAAGATATTGAAGTCTGTGGTATGGTGGAACCATTTCTGCGTTAAGATCTATGTTATCCAAGCTTCTTGTGAAACTGAATTCTATGACATATAAGTCCGTGGTTGTGATTAAAATCCATCTCTGTAATGTCATGCGAGCCTGTCTGTTGTGCGAGCTCCTGTGGTATGTGAGCTTTTGTGCCCTCTGTGTCACCCTTATGCGAGCTCTATGGCACCAATTGTCTTTGAAAATCTGTGGACCTATGTTATCTATCCTCTGTAGAATTTTGGCAAATTCCCGTGGAATAATGCGAACATATCTTCTGTGAGAAACCATTCGGATTTCAGGCTCTAATAAGTGCGGATTTGAGGTAATAATAGATTTGGCATGATTACAATGTGTCAGCACATCTAGGTCTTGAACATGGCGCATTACAAAAGTCTTTTCGTAAACTCATTGGATCGATCACATGTAGCTCGTATTCATGGTAACCTAGGACACAAGGTTTGATCTGTGATCTGAATCAATCTGGCAAATGATTGCAAGCATTGTCCTCTGATGTGATCTTCTCCCTTGTGTAATGGCTATGCGTTGAATTAACAAAGGTTGTATGCAGTGTGATTGGAGCCTGAGTGCAACTTTCTGAAACAATATAAAGAGCGATATGTAATGATTGAAATAGATGTTACATACAAAGCGTTATAGTGGTCTGAACTGTTTATAATATCACAGAGTACAATTTGGTTGTTGTGTATTAATGACCATAGGCATATGCCGGTACGTCAACAATCTGATTTAATGTATCATGGATAAGTTACAGTTGGAACTGATCATCGTGCGTAAGTTTTCATGCGATTAGAACTTTGACGGAATTCACCTGTGTAATGAGCATTGACAATTGATGGTGTATTGGCTTGTTGGTAAGAACAACTAAATACAGTGAAATTATTATGTATTGTTCTATGGTTGTGTCTGCTATGCATTTTAAGTCTAAATATATGCTGCTATAGAGTGATGAGATCGACCTTAGCAATAGGCAATGAGAATGATAATGCGATTTTGGAGGTCGATGGCAGCCATAAGAGACTAAAGGATAATTGTATCGATTCCCTTCATAAGTATTGATCAGTATAATGATGTTATTTCCTGTGACAAAGATGCTATGATGATGTATATGGTTGTATGCGCTATATTGTCTCGTATATTGTTATCCATTGTATATGTCTGAGAGGTTGCTACTGTGGCTGTTAATTATTAATGAGTTCGAAATGACGGAGGATTCATGATGTACCGATATTACTATACATAAAGAAAGATGATATCATACTGAAAAAGGGCCGACCTAATTCCAAATAAGCCAATGATTAAGGATCCAAGGATCCTAGACTGTGTCTTCCAAAAGAATGCTATTCTCCTCAGAAAGTGTTCAAGATTATGATATAATTGATGATTCATTCATGATTTCCCCTTAAGTTTTTGTTCTGATTAAAATACGATCAAGTTGCAAGTCTACAAATGAAAGGAATAGTGTCAGGACTTTGTTCTGAAATCTCAAGTATTGATCAAAAGGGTTTGCTAAATTTGGAGGTGTCATTTGTCTCTCCGCGAGCCTTGAAGTCTAGTGTCTTTCTTAATGTAATTAAGTATTGGTATGAATATTGGAGTATGAGCCTTGAAGTGCACCAAGATCCAACAACAACAACCGTAGCAACAAATTCAGATCTGATTATAGAAAAAGAAGAGAAGGTCTTGTTGTTCGTAAAGAAATCTACCGTTCTTCCAAGTTTTCGAGGAACCCAAGGTATGATAATAACGCAGCTGAAACAAAATTACAATACTTTCTTGTTTCCGCTCTTTCTAGTTACTCTTCTGCAGATTCTTGTGATAGTTGGTTGGTTGATGGTGGTTCTTCAAGACACTTTACTGGTTATAAAGAAGTTCTCTCAAAGCTGGTTGAGAGGGAGATGGATCTGAAAATTATACTTGGAGATAATTCTACATATCGTATAAAGGGATCTGGTTCTATTTCTTTTGATTTGGATCAAGGTAAAACTATATCTCTTCAAAAAATTTTGTATGTACTTGGTTTGAAAAAGAATTTTGTATCTATATTTTCCTTAGAAGACAAAGGAATGAAATTTTCTTTCATAAATGGAAAAGTTCTCACTTGGCCATTGAGATCTAGCATGAGAGATGCCTTCACTCTGGATCGAGATTTGAAGGTCTCTATAAAATTAATGGAAGACCAATCCATGTGCTGATTCATGATAGTAATCATTAATGTGAACTGCGGCACTGAAGGTTCGCTCATCTACACTATAAATCTTTGCCTCATGTGAGAAAGATGGTTTCCGGAATGCCTGAGATTAGAGTGGATCATGATAGAGTTTGCCAAGAGTTTGCAAGTGGAAAGCATGTAAAGGGACCTCTCCCTTCAAGAAAAAAAAAATAGTCAGGTAATTCACCCTATACATTATGATTTATGTGGATCTATGCCTATAACTTCTCTTCCTGGCTACTTGTATTATATAATTTTTGTGGATGATTTTTCTCGCAAGACATGGATTTTCTTTTTGAAAAAAAAGGGTTAGACATTTGGTATGTTCAAAGACTTCAAGGCTCTGGTAGAAAAACAAATATGAAAGTAGATCAAAATCTTCAAATCTGACAATGGAGAAGAGTTCACTTCAAATGATTTCAATGACTTCTGCAAAGAAGATGGAATCAGGAAAGAGACCACTGTACCATATAACCTAGAACAAAATGGTGTGGCTGAAATAAAGAACAAAACTCTCATGGAAGCAGTGAAAGCTATGTTACATGATCAAAAGCTACAAAAATTTCTATGGGGAGAATGTTGATTTGGGGTAGCATCGGATGTGCTCTAGCCACGAAAATTGGTGGAGAGGCTAAGGCACATGAGATCTCCAATACCCATAAAGGGTTTGGGCAGATTCTAAACAGTTTGAGAGATATTAAAATAATTAATATTTTTAATGGAGTCCCTAAGTCTAAACTTAGGGAAAATAAAATATTAATGTGAATTAAGATAAAACTGTGTTACAATGGTCCAAAAGTCATGGATCAAGCCAGATCTAATCTTAGCCGTTAATTAGGGACTTAATCTCGGCCGTTGATTTATCAACAAGAAAAGTATAAGAGGAGGCTTGAGGATCACTTGTAGAACACACCAAGAGGTCAAGATTCCGACTTTCTGGGGCTAGGTCTGCTGAGAAAGTTGAGAGAGTGATCTAGAGTTGCAGCTGAGGGGCAGTGAATACAAAAGCAGAGAGGCAGAGATAGTGTCGGGAGGATCAGTGCAGTAGCCAGGAAAGTTGACGTAGAGGGCAAAAGCGGAACTGCCAGGAACAACCAGAACTGCTGGGAACTGTCAGAACTACCGAGAAAGCTGACGCAGAGGGCCGAAGCCGAAATTGCCAGGAATAGCTGGGTCGGGAACTACCAAGAAATCTGACACACAGGGCAGAAGTCGGAACTGCCGGAGCTACCGGGAAATCTGACGCAGAGGGCAGAAGAGGCTGACACAGTCCCTAGAGGTTAACGCTAGGGTTTTTCGTGGGGTAGATTGGAGCTGAGGAGCTGCCGGAGTGTTTATCCGAGGTTTCAGCCGAAGCATCTGTCTCCAAAGGAGAGGTACTATTGCCAAGATTTTTCTCTGTTGGGTGAGCCAGATTTGGCACCCAGATTGTATTCTGAACTGCTTAATAAATCAAACCCTCAGATAGCTGCACCGATTTTCCTGGATTGGGTTTTTAGGGACATTAGTCCAAAAATAACGGTGTCATTTGTGTGCTTGTTTCTGTTTCCTTCAGTTGATGATTTGTAATGTGTTGAGCATATACTTGTGTTTATTTTCAGTGTTTACATGGTAAATAACTTGTTAATTAATCAGAAGAAGTAGGAAGGAATAAATCAGAAAGTACATGGAGGGTTTCTAACTGATAGAGTTAGAAACTCCAACAGAGAAGCTACTAACACTGCTGTTTGTGTCCAAAATAGATCTCCACACCGAGCCTTAAACAATAAGATTCCTGAAGAAGTCTTCATTGGTGAAAAGCTTGAGGTTGGGCACTTAGGGATCTTTGGCTGCCCTATCTACTTTCATGTGCCAAAGGAAAAATGGGCAAGTTGGAAGCTTTAGCTAAGAAAGGTACGTATGTTGGTTATTGTAAAAATTCTAAAGCTTACAAAATATACGTTCCTGGTCAATGAACTATAGAGTTTAGCAAGGATGTAACATTTGATGAAAATGAAGCCCTTGGAAAAGCTAGAGACTCTCCTCCTCTTGTTGATGTTGAAGGACATGATGATGCCTTGAATACACAAGAAGATCCTAAGCCTAAGCCTAATCTTGCCGATGAACCCATGGATCCCATGGATCCCATGGACCCTTTGGATCCTCCTCCATGTGATCCTCTTGCTAGAAAGAGATCATTATGGCTTCGTGACACTTTATAAGATGTTGATAGATAAGCTGCCCCTAAAGGAACCTTCAGAGAAAACAAGAAACCGTGCTGGTTCCAGGGCTACGTTGTAGCCTTGAGCAACGTTATACAGGGTGAACCATGCACTTTTGAAGAAGCAATGAAAGATCAAGTATGGAAAGATACAATGGATGAAGAATATGAGTTCATTATACATAATGATGTATGGGAAGTAGTTCCAAGACGCAAAGTTAAGTTTGTTGTGACTTCTACATGGTTGTACAGAATTAAACATTGTGCGGGTGGAAGTATTGAAAAATATAAAGCTAGATTTGTGGGTAGAGGTTTCTCTCAGAAAGAGGGAGTAGACTACGATGAGATTTTTGCACTTGTGGCTCGATACATTACCATCCGATTTATTGTGTCTCTAACTGTTAGCTGGGCATGGACATTTCATCAAATGGATGTGAAAACCCCTTTTCTACATGGCTTCCTCAGGGAAGAAGTATTTGTGGAGCAACCACAAGGCTTTGAAGAACATGACAGGAAACCTCATGTGTGTAGACTGAAGAAAGCTCTCTATAGATTGAAGCAAGCCCCAAGAGCTTGGTATGCCGTCATTAATAGCTTCTTTGTGAAGCTTGGTTTTACCAGAAGCAATGCTAATCCAAATCTCTATTTCAAAATGGTCCAAGGTATGCCTTTGATTTTGGTGTTATTTATTGATGACTTATTCTTGATAGGTGGAGAACCTCTTATCCTCCAGTGTAAGAGGGAGTTAGCTTTTGAGTTTGAAATGAAATATTTTCATTTGATGCACTACTTTCTGAGCCTAGAGGTATGGCAGAGACTTGGTGAGATTTTCCTTTCTCAAAGAAAATATGTTGTCAAGCTACTGGAAAGATTTGGTATGATACTATGACAGAATGTAGATCCATGAATACACTAATGGAAATGAATTTCAACAAGTTATGTGTTGAAGCCACAAGACCTGATTTGGCAAATCCTTCTGAGTATCGACAACTAATTGGGGCATTGATCTTCATAGCGAACACTCGTTGAAACATATGTTTTGCGGTCAATACTTTGAGCCAATATATGATTGAGCCATCACATGCACACTAGATTATTGCAAAGGATGTGCTGAGATACCTGCATGGGACCATCAATCTTGGATTGAGACATATTGCTGGAGATGTGAGACACATGGATACTCTGACGCTGATTGGGCTGGTAACTCTGCTAACAGAAAGAGCACATCTAAATGTTGCTTAGTTTGGGATCTTCCATGATATCTTGGATGAGCAGAAAACAGAAGTCTGTAGCCTTTAGCTCGGCTGAAGTAGAGTAAATTGTTGCTAACATGGATAGCTGT
This sequence comes from Pinus taeda, assembly GCA_000404065.3. Taxonomy (NCBI): domain Eukaryota; kingdom Viridiplantae; phylum Streptophyta; class Pinopsida; order Pinales; family Pinaceae; genus Pinus; species Pinus taeda. The sequence goes on from APFE031477142.1 coordinate 93,980, forward strand.
GAGTTAGTATGGCTGAGGAAGCTCTTTGGAGAGCTGTTTGAGCATGTACCAGAGACTACAATAATATACTGTGACAATAAGAGTGGGATTCGACTTGTAGAAAATCCTGTGTTCCATGACAAGTCCAATTTAATGCCTCAAACAATTACACAAACAATTCCTAAAATTATACCAGACTTTGAGATTTACTCAGATATTTAATTGAACCAAAATATAACAATTAAATGCATAAAAATACCTGGAAATCCATTTGAAGATGTTTCTAGTCTATTGTTGCTCCCGCTCTTTCTACCAAATTGATCGTTTCCTCTCAACCTATTTGGGATCAACCTAGTCGGTTCCCAAACCCATGAGACTTCGAAACTGAGGTCTTCTGGCCCCCGTGCCCAAAACACCAAGAAAAATTACTCAAATTTCCAAATTTATTCTTTCAGATTAAAGCCCCAAGCTCGTCCCACTGATTTGTTCTAGTGATTCTCCCTTTGTTGTGGCTCTCTCCGTTCACTCCCTTCTACACTCCCTTCCTTTCCTCCAAATTCCCCCCAAATTTTCTCTACTTTACCTCCATTGCTTCTCCTTATATCTCCAAAACCCCACCGCTTTAGCACCAAGATTTTTTTATTAAATTATCATTTCCTTGCCTTGTCGGTCATGAATGGATTTAATGGCATTTGTTTTTGAGGCGGTCCCCCATTAACATTTATACCATAATATTAATCACCATATCCGATTTAATTGAATTGAGTTGGTTCACCAACTCTTTTATTTTTTAAATAAAACTATTCGCAGGATTTAAATGTATTTTTGTTGGTGAATGTTTTCAACGTATATCTATATATATATATAATAGATATAGATATATCCGTTTTTTTTAATTTGATTTAAATTTTAAACTAACACCAGATTATTATTATATAAAATATATGGATCACAATTTCAACGGAGGAAGGATAACTATCATGCTGCCAAAATATCTTTTATTGATATTTAATAGTTTTATTTAATAAGTGCAATAAATTTGTTTTTTTAATAACTTTATTTAATTAGTAATTATATTAACTCATTCATCTATTGTTAGACTGTCATCATAGCCACTTAGTATATATACATATATGTTTTTCTTTTGAATAATGTATTAGTTATATATTATGATGTTGGTATACATATCAAGTACCCCCTCTCAATACATTCCTTATATTCTAGTGAGTTAGGTACCCAACTTCAAACAACCCAATCCTTCCGGTTACTAACCCAACTTCAAACAACCCAATCCTTCCGGTTACTAACCCAACTTCAAACAACCTTTCGAGAGAAGGTTGCAGAGATGGTCCAAAACCATCCCGCAAGCTCTTCAACAGAGCTTACTACAGAACACCAAGGTCAGCACCCACAATGTCCAGCTTGCAATCAACTGATACAAAAGCTTAGTACTGCTACTAACCCAGAAAGACCTCACATTCTCATGCTCACTCGGCTACCCCGAGAAGAAATAGCTAAAACTATCAAAGTTAGCACAGGAGAAGAATCCTACACTCCAGGAAGGAACCTGCCTTATATATCTTTCTGACAGTTTGATGATGATGGTCAAAAGAAAAGGGAACTCATCCCTTACGCCACAGTACCATCAACCACTGCGTCTAGTACTAACACTTTACAGCTTAACTATGCAAATCTCTAGCTGGACCTCGAGTCAAAGAACATTGATGATTTGCACAGTGACGTCCTTAAGGTTAAACAAGTAGTCTCTGAAGAAAAGGAATTGTGCGAGAAGATTTTAGCAAGATTAGAATTGCTAGATCACAAGATAGCTGACATATCAGTCCTTACAACAGCCAATACAAAGATAGACAAAAAGCTGGCAGCTATATCTCAGGTTTTGTCCATAACTACCCCAATCATCAAGAAGTTAGGATCTAAGGTTCAGATCCCTGACTATTATCTTTTGGACAAACCATCAAAGTCAGCTATCTTTACAGATAATCCCAAGAACAAGCTTAGGCGCACTTTCAGCTTTAACGTAGCTAGTCATAAGCTACCTACGTGGAGTTTTGGGATTCAAACAACAGAAGAAGAAGAGATCGAGGTAGCTACTTCGGTCACAACATCCTTATTGCAACAGGTGCAAGAAAAGGGTCTTGCCCTTTCAAAGGACCAAATAAATCAGTTCCTTGTTTATGTAAAGAAAGAACCAGGTATCCCTTTGCGGATTACCCAAGTTGGTGAAACATCTCGTCCCATATCAGTAACAATGACTGGAGTTTCAGCTATGAGTGCGGCCATCCAAGCTATGTCGTAAGTACCCATGTTTTTTCCAAATTGCCAGCCTAAGATCGAAATGGAGAATGCAATGAGTCTCCTCAATAGCTGGCTAACGTAAAAATAGATTGATAACCCTACCCTTTCTCTCTGTAGTATTGCACAACTCATTATCAATGGATTTGGTGGCTTAGCGCATACATGGTGGCATTACGCCTCCACTGAAGCCCAAGAAGCCATTCTTGGCCATAACGATCCTGTTGTTTAGTTGCTCATTGCTCTACGTGCACAATTTGTCGGCCTTACAATTGATGAAGATCCAGACCATTACAGGGAATTGTTTATGTCTAACTAGTTAGGAAATCTTGGTCTTATGGAAGATTATTTTTGTCAAATGCAGGATCGACATAGGCCACACCATATGACTTACCCTGGGTCCATGCAATATATGCGATGCGATGAATCCGGACCCGAAGGAGTTCCTAAATGCAAATGTATATTATTTCAAGTCCGCATAAAGCCATTCTTGCGATATTTTCAATGTTTTTAACGTATTTTCTAAATACAAAGGGAAGCGATGGAATGGGCATTGCGACTTGCGATAAACAATTTTAGGTGGACCCGATAGTGTTATAAAGTGGGATTAAGGACTTTTGAAGTCTGATAAACAGAGATTTGGCAATTTTTCTTGTGTTTTACAACGTTTCTCTGTGTAAATAGGGAACACTATTATGGGGGATTTCAAAGGCCCGAAGGTCCTTTCCGTTACGGAACAGGTGGCCACCTCCCCTGAATGCATTATGCAATGATTATTTAACGCTAGAAGAGGGATTTGAGCGGGCAGAGGCCGAGAGCCAGATGGCCAGTGGAATAGACAGCGCAGAGAAGCCACAGAGCCACAAGGGAATTATTGGATCGCAGAGAAACGGCCAGGGAGGCGAAAAGCTGGGAAAATGCCTCAAAGGAGCCCGGAGAGCTCAATTGAGAGAGAGCGGAATGCTGGAAGCAATTGCAGAGCCGAGAGAGCAGAGAGAGCTGAAGAGCTACTACGTAGAGCAGTTGAGGGAGCCTTTGGGGTCACTTGAAGTTCAAGTGTAATCCCAGAGAGCTGAAGGTTGTAGAGGGCCATGAAGCCAGAGCCGAAGAGCCAGAGCCAAAGCCAGAGCCGAAGAGCCAAAGCCAAAGCCAAGAGCCAGAGCCAAGAGCCAGAGCCAGGAGCCAGAGCCAGAGCTGAAGAGCCAGAGCGAGAGCCGAGAGCCAAAAAGTCGAGAGCTTCAAGAGCCGGGAATAAAATGGTATCTGAACCCACTTTTTCTGTGTAAAACAGTAGGAGTTGAGCCAAGAGCTTGTAAAAAGGACTTATACCATAATCCCAGAGAGCCTAGTTGAGTTGACTAGAGTTCACAGAGATGTAGCCCAAGAGTTGTGGGTGAACTCCTAATTAATATCGCTGTTTTGTCTGTGTTTTATTGCTGCATTGTCTCTGCTGCTTTATTTACCGTTATATGTATTTATATATTAGTGTGAGCACATTAACTTACAACACAACAACAGAATTTAAAGCATATAATCAGTGAAAAACAAATACCAGCATACACCTTTATTTCAAGCATATTATCAATTCCGCATTGGTTAATCATAAGGACTTGGGAATATTTAAGCTTTGGGAGTGGGAGAGGTTCGCCTGAGATTGATTGACCTGACCTTCAAAGAGGGTTATATCAGAATGCTTGATTGACAAAGCAAAGACTGCTTGTTTGAAAGGTGTTTGAACAGCAAGAGGCTGATTGTATGCTTGTTTTGCAGACTGACTATTTTCTGAGTTTGCAGAGGTGAAGGGAAAGTTATTAATAGCTCAGTCCAAGAAGGACAAAGAGGAAAGAGAGCTGAAGACACTCTTCTTATCCCAAAGGACCTCAAGGCAATCTTTGGAGCACAAGAGGTTTGTTGCAAAAGGTTGCTGAATAAGCTCTTTATTTATCTTGTTGAAGTTTTTTTTGTTCATTGGCATAATGACAACTTCTACAAGTGGGTCCTCAAATTCTATGTTCTTCACAAGATTCTTTGATGAAGACATGAAGCAAGAATTGTCCACCATGATGGATATGGTGAGAGATATGTATGAGGATGGAAGGAAGAGCAGCATGCTTAGAGAGCAGTTGAAATCCATGAAGGAAGAGAAGTAGTTGCTTTCTGAAAAATTGCAGGAAATGGAGAGGCAACTTCATATTGGAAATATGAACCTGAAAAGGATGCATGAGTTGGAGACACAGCTCTTTGTTGCCCAAGAAGCCTTAGTCAAGTATCAACTTGGAGAAGAGGTAAACCATTCCAGTTTGTCTTCAAATTCCTCTGAGAATGCTTATATTGGTTCTTTTGGAAAACATACTAGAGGCATAGGTTCCAAGCTAATGTCCAAGATGGGCTATGAAGGAAAGGGCTTGGGAAAGCATGCACAAGGTATTGTTGAACCAATAATGATTGAGGAAAGGCCTATGTATTTGGGTCTTGGCTATGGACAAGCTTATGGAGAAATTTCAAAAGCTGCCATGAAGGCCATTAAAACAGCTCCAAGAAAGGGTTACATTACAGAGTGTGAAGATTGTATTTAGGAGGAATGCAATAGCTTGAAACATCATTTGCAGGATGCAGGTGTTCAGAAGCACACACTTGAACTAGAGAGTTGGGAAGACTCCAACAACCTTGAAGAGATTGATGGTGTCCCAAAGGGAGCCACTTCTTCATTTGATTCACCTGCTCAGGAAGGCAATAAAGGTGAAAGAGAAAGGTATAAATCTGGTTCTAAACTTATTTCTTTTGATTTTGCAAAGCATGATAAATTTCCACATAGAGATGGGGAAAGAATTGCTTGTTCCTTTTGTGGTTTGGATAACCATAATGTTTCTAGATGTTGGAAGAGAATGGCCACATACAGGAAGCAGAAGAAGGAAAAGAAGCAAGAAGCCAAAGGTCCATTAGACAAGGCAAATCATGCTGTCAAGAGAATGCACATGTGCTGCACTTACTGCCATAAGCAAGGACATCTTGCTGCAAAATGTTGGACTTTGAATCCAACAATGCTTCCACAAAAGCTGAAGAAAGTGGAAAAAGAAGATGGCAGAAATGGAAAGGAAGGTTCCATGAATGATGTGTCTTAGGATGATTCACATGTTGATGCTGATGCGCAGACAAAGGTAGTACCTTTGAAAGGGATTGGTAAGGAACGGTTAGAATTGTTATCCGATTAAGATTGCATGTCTATTGATGCATCTACATTATATTTCATTTCAATTTCGAAAGTACAGTGTGCTTAAGTGAAAGTTGAAGGATGAAATGCATGCATGAGCATGAGATGCATGAACACAGGGATGTTGATGATTTCCTTGTTTTTGAACATGTATGTGTAATTAACTTGTAGGGTTGATTGCTTTAGCATGCATGTGATGCCATGTTGGCTTGGGAGAAGTTAACTTGGTCTCCAAATGGAGATAATGCTGAAGTGTTTCATCTTTTGAAAAAGAGTCCTAATGGTCTTTTTCTACATGCTTGACTTGAAGGGTCATTTGTTTAAAGGCATGTTTTGTGGGCTTGTTATGTAGTCCATCATTTGTGTGCAGATGTAAGACAGGGAGGTGTTCACAAGCTGTGAAATCTGTTTCTTTTGTTGAAGCAGGAGTTTAGGCCATCCGGTTGTTGTATGTAGTTCTGTTGTTGTTAACAGTTGTTGTTGACAGCTTGTCAAACATATACAAATGAAAGTTTTGTGGAGCAGATGAACTTCACATTTGTTTGAGCCACCTTGGATCAATGATCAAGGAAAAGAAGTTCAAACCACCTTCTATGACCATTTCAGCAGAAGTTCTGCAGGAAGGCAAGGAGGAAGAGAGTGCTTCCCAGGAAGACCAGCCCATCCAAGAATGGAAGTGGTCAGAAACTTTGGTTCAGAGGCACTATGCAAAGCAAGTGTAGGGAGGCTGAAAGAAGAGGGTGAGTCACTCTCATTTACTGTTCAGATCAGTATATCAGTCTTTTGGAGACCAAAAGTTCTTTAGTGGGAAGGCGTGATCCAAATATGGATCCTGGATAAACCTCTAAGTCTAAAAGACTTCATATAAGAGGTAAAAGGTGTCAAATGGCACAAATCCTTTGTAAATCAGAGGAAAATGAAAGTCGTAGGTTGCTCTCAGAAATAGTCTCATTGCAGAGATCCCTTCATTCTGAATCTAACGCAACTTGAATGGGCGAAAACGGACTTCAGATGGAGAAGTTATCACAAAAAGAAGTTCCCCTTTGTTCTTTGGGAAAAGAGGCAAAAATCCTTTAAAAATGGGCAAAAGACCCTTATAAGGGAAAATCGCATCGCATGAGGCAAAGAGGAGGACTTAAGGTCCGGGGGAAGGCACCCCCGATCAACGACCTCCGATGATCGGATCGGCGGTTCGGATCGGAGGCAAGTAGTGTATACTGTATACCCAAGGCAAAGGTCCTGGGCCGATGCGATAGTGCGATCGCCAAAATCGACGGATCGCAATCGGCGATGCCACGAGGCAGAGGCAGGACCCCGGGCCAAGCGATATCGCGATCGCCGATATCAGCATCGGCGGATTGCGTCGACATAGGCCACACCATATGACTTACCTCGGGTCCATGCAATATATGCGATGCGATGAATCCGGACCCGAAGGAGTTCCTAAATGCAAATGTATATTATTTCAAGTCCGCATAAAGCCATTCTTGTGATATTTTCAGTGTTTTTAACGTATTTTCTAAATACAAAGGGAAGCGACGGAATGGGCATTGCGACTTGCGATAAGCAATTTCAGGCGGACCCGATAGTGTTATAAAACAGGATTAAGGACTTTTGAAGTCTGATAAACAGAGATTTGGCGATTTTTCCCGTGTTTTACAACGTTTCTCTGTGTAAATAGGGAATGCTATTTTGGGGGATTTCAAAGGCTTGAAGGTCCTTTCCATTGCGGAACAGGTGGCCACCTCCCCTAAATGCGTTATGCAATGATTATTTAACGCTAGAAGAGGGATTTGAGCAAGCAGATGGCCAATCGAACAAACAGTGCCAATGTTGTAGGAAGTGTCCCCCCCTGGTTCCAAGGCCCAAAGCGCATCTCGTGCAGAGGCGTCCAGGAAGCGTCCTCGGAAGCGCGCTTCCGCCTGTTTTGGACGCCTCCACCTGTTTTTGGACGCTTCCTAGACGCTTCCGCCTGTTTTGGACGCTTTCGCCTGTTTGGGATGTTTGTTTTGAGTATAAATGCAAATATATATATATATATATATATATATATATATATATATATATATATATAAATATATATATATATATATATATATATATATATATATATATATATATATATCAGATGCTTGCGTAGATGCTTTGCTTCCTAGATTTTTGGAAAATGACGCTTCCGCGTCCTCGCTTCCAAAAAACATCCCCGCTTCGTCCTCGCTTCGTGCAACATTAGACAGAGCAGAGAAGCCACAAAGCCATAGGGGAATTATTAGATCGCAGAGAAATGGCCAGGGAAGTGAAAAGCCGGGAAAATGCCTCAAAGGAGCCCAGAGAGCTCAATTGAGAGAGAGTGGAATGCTGGAAGCAATTGCAGAGCCGAGAGAGCAAAGAGAGTTGAAGAGCTACTGCGCAGAGCAGCTGAGGGAGCCTTTGGGGTCACTTGAAGTTCAAGTGTAATCCCAGAGAGCTGAAGGTTGCAGAGGGCCAAGAAGCCAGAGCCGAAGAGCCAGAGCCAAAGCCAGAGCTGAAGAGCTAGAGCCAGAGCTAGGAGCCAGAGCCGAAGAGCCAGAGTGAGAGCCAAGAGCCAGAAATCCGAGAGCTTCAAGAGCCAGGAATAAAATGGTATCTGAACCCACTGTTTCTGTGTAAAACAGTAGGAGTTGAGCCAAGAGCTTGTAAAAAGGACTTATACAATAATCCCAAAGAGCCTAGTTGAGTTGACTAGAGCTCACGGAGACGTAGCCCAAGAGTTGTGGGTGAACTCCTAATTAATATTGTTGTTCTGTGTGTGTTTTATTGCTGCATTATCTCTGCTACTTTATTTACTGTTATATGTATTTATATATCAGTGTGAGCACATTAACTTACAACACAACAACAGAATTTAAAGCATATAATCAGTTAAAAACAAATACCAGCATACACCTTTATTTCAAGCATATTATCAATTCCGCATTGGTTAATCATAAGGACTTGGGAATATTTAAGCTTTGGGAGTGGGAGAGGTTCTTGTAGATTAGACAAGAAGCCTAAGTGCCCCATTTTCATATCAATTATTGCCAGAAAGAGATTGTAGATCTCTTAGACAAGGGCCTAATCGAACCAGCCAAGAGCCCATGGGTGCGCCGAGCATTCTACATCAACAAGCATTCAGAGATCAAAAGAGGCCAACCTCGCATGGTGATCAACTACAAGCCCTTAAATGCAGTGCTAAAAAATATGGCATACCCTCTGCCAAATCAAGCAGCGCTTCTCCAAAAACTGAAGGATGTAACATCTTCAGCAAGTTCGATCTTAAATCAGGTTTCTACCAAATTGGAATAGCTGCTAAAGATCGTTATAGAACGGCCTTTGTTGTCCCACATGGACAGTATCAATGGAAGGTAATGCCTTTTGGTTTAATGAATGCTCCTAGTGAATTTCAAAAAAGAATGGAAGATGTTTTTTGTGGCATAGATTGGTTAATTATCTACATAGATGATTTACTTGTCTATTCCAAGAATATCCAAGAACATCAAAAACATCTCCAAATATTTTGTGAGAATTGTGTTAAACATGGATTAGCTTTGTCAAAATCCAAGATTGAAGTTGGAGTAATAGATGTAAGTTTCTTAGGTTTGAAGATTGCTAATGGCAGTATCACACTGCAAGATCATGTTCTTCTAAACCTCCAAAATTTTCCAAAGCAAATCCTAGACAAGATCCAGCTACAACGATTCCTAGGTAGTTTGAATTACATTAGACGTTTCTATAAAGGACAAGCCCAAGATCTAGTTGTCCTGCAACAAAGATTGCAGAAGTCACTAATCCCATGGAATCAAGCCATGACCCAGGTGGTGAAATCCATCAAGGAGAAAGTCCAGAACCTTCCTCCTCTCAAGCTCTCGACAGATGAAGGATTTTATGTCCTTGAAATAGATGCATCAAATTTTGCATGGGGAGGCGTTCTTCTTGAATGCATAAGTGGCACTGAAGAGGTTTGCGGCTACACTTCAGGAACCTTTCATGGAGCTGAACTCAATTATCCTTCAAGCCATAAAGAAGTACTCGCAGTCAAGAGAAGTATATCTCATTTCAGGGTTTATTTAAAACCTATTAAATTCTTGGTCCGAACTGACCTCAAAATCATGCTGGGCATGATAAAAGCAAACCGGGAACTTGCCGATAATAACGTCTGCATCAAGCGATGGGCAGTTTGCTTAGACGGTTATGACTTTGTTATCGAACATAAGCCTGGATACCTCAACTGCGTGGCAGACCTTCTCACACGTGAAGCAGTGGACCCTCAACTTAAAGAAGAAGCAGTAATGGGCTTGTAATAATGTGTCTGATTCGGTCCCCATATGTTGAAAGACTTAAGGGATGAGATAATGCAAGTTGTCCACTTGCACCCGAATCTTTACTTTTAACCGACACTCACCGATCATGTAATAACCAGACATCGAATATGAATTCTATAAATGAGTGGTTGCGTCCCTTAGAAAATTAAATCTGAGTTGTTCTAGTACCTGAGCAATTAGTCAGAATTCTCTTCTCCCCTTCTTCATAAGAGTGATGCTAGATTGCAGTGTCATGCTCAGTGCGATTAAAGTATCAGTAACTCGCAAAGACTAGAGTCTGTATGTGTTATCCGTCGTTAGAATATAAGGAGAAAAGTTTGGTGCAAATGAAAAGATCCAGTCTTAATAAAGCCGAAAGTCTTCTTACAGAGAAGCTTCGACTTCTGCTTCTACTATTTCTATTTCTGAAACTGACCTAGACACAAACTGGCAAATCACGCCAATTTTACTTGCTCAAATATATAACATGCCCTTTTATAAATATTTTGCCTCTTCTCAGATTCAGCTTCATTCTGTTGACGTAAGTTTTACATCTCAAGATGAACCCACCCAAATCCCCTTGCTTGAAAAGTCACAGATCGACTGGGAAAAATCCCAAGGTTTCAAATATTGCCATCTTGATCTTAATGGTATCGGAGCCAAGTTGGTTTGTTTCTCTATCTGTTTAGTTTGATATAGTTGAATCTTCTCTTGTTGTAGCGGACCCGTATCGTGCCCCGAGAATCATTGAGTTTTAGGTCGTAGCCAGAAGAGCATAGAACATTTGTTGTAGGTGGAAGGCAAGGCATTTAGGTGTGCAACAAAATGGATTCAAATTTATCAACAATAAACCAGGTAGAGATTGAAGCACCAGCTCCTCTGGTTTCTCTCCCAAGCCAAAATTCTTCTTATAGAGAAGCTTCGACTTCTGCTTCTACTATTTCTAATTCTAAAATCTACTTGGACCCAAACTGGCAAATCCTGCCAATTTTACCTGCTCAAGTATATAATAGGCCCTTTTATAAATATTTTTCCTCTTCTCAGATTCGGCTTCATTCTGTTGACGTAAGTTTTACATCTCAAGATGAACCCACCCAAATCCCCTTGCTTGAAAAGTCACAGATCGACTAGGAAAAATCCCAAGGTTTCAAATATTGCCATCTGGGCGCAATCCGTTTTGGCTTGAACGCTTTTGTTTGACCATCCATGAGTATCAATAGCCTTTGCGTTGTGATTGATACTCGACATAACCAATTAGCCGATGCCATAATAGGAGGCTTTGCCAGCCCTCTACATGATGGCCCTACCTTTGTTACTGCCTATCCCAAGTATTTTGTGTCATTAGATGACCCTTACATCTATGGCCTTCTACAAGCTTATATTCATCCCCAAGGTTTTGACATGAAACGCCTATCTAAAATAATTCAGCTCAAAACTTTAACTATTGTTCGCTTTGGCAATGACAACATGCCCCCACTACAGCCCCATATTCATCATACTTCACAACTTATAAGTGAGGTGGAATCTGGTTCTAGTAAATCTACAACTCCTATTACATTTGAATGGACTGGAATCCAATATCCTAAACTTTGGGAAGCTAAATATGAACAGTTCCACCAATCAGCCTTACTGAAAGACAGCTAGAATATTGCCAAAGCACTCCCAATTCCATTTAATGTTGCTACCCAATCCTTCCGGTTACCAACCCAACTTCAAACAACCTTTCGAGAGAAGGTTGTAGAGATGGTCCAAAACCATCCCGCAAGCTCTTCAACAGAGCTTACTATGGAACACAAAGGTCAGCACCAGCAGTGTCTAGCCTGCAATTAGCTGATACAAAAGCTTAGTACTACTACTAAGCTAGAAAGACCTCACATTCTCATGTTCACTCGGCTACCCCGAGAAGAAACAACTAAAACTATCAAAGTTAGCACTGGAGAAGAATTCTACACTCCAGGAAGGAACCTGCCTTATATATCTTTCCGACAGTTTGATGATGATGGTAAAAAAAAAGGGGAATTCATCCTTTACACCACAGTACCAACAGCCACTGCGTCTGGTACTAACACTGCACAACTTAACTATGTAAATCTCCAACTCGACCTCGAGTCAAAGAACATTGATGATTTGCACAATGACGTCCTTAAGGTTAAACAAGTAGTCTTTGAAGAAAAGGAATTGTGCGGGAAGATTTTAGCAAGATTAGAATTGCTAGATCACAAGATAGCTGACATATTAGTCCTTACAACAACCAATACAAAGCTAGACCAAAGGTTGGCAGCTATATCTCAGGTTTTGTCCATAACTACCCCAATCATCAAGAAGTTAGGATCTAAGGTTCAGATCCCTGACTATTATATTTTGGACAAACTATTAAAGTCGACTATGTTTACAGAATAATCCCAAGAACAAGCTTAGGCGCACTTTCAACTTTAGCGTAGCTAGTCATAAGCTACCTACCTGGAATTTTGGGATTCAAACAACGGAAGAAGAAGATATCGAGGTAGCTACTTTGGTCACAACATCTTTCTTGCAACAGGTGCAAAAAAAGGGTCCAGCCATTTCAAAGGACTAGATAAATCAGTGCCTTGTTTATGTAAAGCAAGAACCAGGTATCCCTTTGCAGACTACGCAAGTTCGCGAAACATCCTATGCCATATCAGTAACAACGATTGGAGTTTCAGCTATGAGTGCGGCCACCCAAGCTATGCCGCAAGAACCCATGTTTTTTCGAAATTGTCAGCCTAAGATCGAAATGGAGAATGCAATGAGTCTCCTCAATAACTGGGCAACGAAAAAACATATTGATGACCCTACCCGTTCTCTTCGTAGCATTGCACAACTCATTATCAATGGATTTAGTGGGTTAGCACATACATGGTGGCATTACACCTCCACAAAAGCCCAAGAAGCCATCCTTGGCCATAATGAGCCTATTGTTCAGTTGCTCATTGCTCTACGTGCACAGTTTGTTGGCCTTACAATTGATGAAGATCCAAACCATTACAGTGAATTGTTTATGTCTAACCAGTTAGGAAATCTTGGTCTTATGGAAGATTATTTTTGTCAAATGCAGGATTGGCTCATCCGATCCAATTCCTATGCTAATACAGCATACCTCAAGAGGTATATCCAGAGTATGCCTGACGTTCTTCCCACCGCTATCAACAAATATTTTGAAGACAAACATATTTCTCTGTCAGGCATGACGTTAGCAATGGTCCATGGCCACATCAAGAAAGTCATTGAAGAACACTGTTTAGCTAAATGTGTTATGACTGATTTCAAGGAGTACAACAAGATCTTTTCAAATAAGATTTGCACAGCAGTTGGCCAGATGCCCAATTGGGGTAAGGGACCCTTCAATCGCAACCCCAAATGCTCTTGTAAATCCAAAGATCTACACAAGAAGCATTGGTCCTCAGAGAGTAAGTTTCAGCCAAAAGCTTACAAAAAGCCATATTAGCCTGGAAAGAAGCATTTCCAAAAAAAATGACCATTCCTTCGATACCGAAAGACTTCGGCTAAATTAGTCCAATGTTTAATTTGCAATAAGGAAGGTCATTGGGCAAACGAATGTCCACAAAAGGACGGAAACCAAAGCTAGCAACTCTATTCACAGATGCCTTAGAACCTACTATTTGGGATCTGTTCTACTGTGATTATGATGAAGACCCTACTGGAGAAATTTATTATCCAGAAGATGATTTCGAGGCAGAAGAAGAAGATGGAAACCGCGTTCCCGGTTTCCATGGCAATTCTGATGATGAAGATAGTTTGCAGTCAGAGAAAAGTCACTTATTATGGTTATATGGATACAAATGGATGGATGAGATCATCCTTATTGAGTAGTTTCATGCACATGGCAGAAATCATTTAACAATCTCATCGTTGAAAGACCCTTTGACATATGGCCTGAGAGGGAGCCATAGAGTATTTCAAGAAAGATAACCATGTCAAAGGGTGTTGATTCATGATCGCTGATATGATATCTGGTGACTCAAAAAATGATATCCTTGTTACTTAAGAGGCAACATGTTTGATGTATAGGCCGAAGAATGAATAACAGGGTGTAGATTACTTGATGGATATACCCTGAACAAGCATACATTCCCAATGTTTAAAGGGAGCCATGATGATTATTGAGATCCTCTCATGCAAGAGAGAGTTGACCTCTGAATTTGAGATGAAGGATCTAGGCACTACTTCCTAGGATTAGAGGTCTGGCAAAAGCTAGGAGAAATTTTCCTATCTCAAGGAAAATATGTTGTGAAAGATTTGGATGGTTGACTGCAAGCCTGTGACTAGCCCGATAGAATTTAACTTCAGGAAGTTATGTGATAGTGCTGCCAGACCGGAATTGGGAAATGCTTTTGAGTAGTCAACTCATAAGAGCACTGATGTTCTTGGTGAATTGCCTTCTGGACATATGCTTTGCAGTTAGCAGGTTGAGCCAATATATGGTTGGGCCTCATCATATACATTGGATTGGTGCCAAGAATCTTCTGAGATATCTTCGGGACACAATCTCTCATGAACTGAGATACACTGCCGGAGATGTGAGGCTGCATGGTTATTCTGATCGTGATTGGGCCGACAGTGTGGTGGATCGCAACAACACTTCTGGGTGCTGTTTCTCTTTGGGTTCTGCTTCGATATCCTGGATGAGCAGAAAGCAAAAGTCAGTTCCTTTGAGCATTGCTGAGGCCGAATACATAGCTGTGAGTATGGCCTCCTGTGATGCTGTTTGGTTGAGGAAGCTCTTTAGTGAGCTATTTGGACATGTGTTGGATACCACCGTGATCCTCTGAGACAACCAGAGTGGGATCCGATTATCAGAGAACCTTGTATTTCGTGATCGCTCCAAGCACATCGATATCAGGTACCACTTTATCCAGGATATGGTACAACAAGGAGCAATAAGGCTCCATCACATTGGGACTGATGAGCAGGTCGCCGACATTCTGACAAAGCCCCTGGGAAAGGTCAAATTCTTGACTTTCAAGAACGACTAGGAGTCATGGAGAGACCCTCTTATGAGGGTCTTGTATGATATGGACATTGAGCTCTGGGAGCTCCGGGGGGGCTTGGGGTACTTCTTAGAGTGATGAGCAACCATAGGGTGAGTGGTTCATCCTTACCCTAGTGGTTTGCTGTGTATAGGGTGAGTGGTTCAACGTTCCCCTGTGATACCCCATGGCGACATGTAGGCAGGATGAATGGTTCATCCTTCTTCTGCTGAGACATCCTACCCATGTAGTTTGGGACTCATGGGAAGTACTTCTCATATGGCCAATGAGTAGGGAAATGAGGATAGGGACTGTTGACCCTGCCGCCCGCACCTACCTACACAGTTAGCGAGAAAAGCCTTCAACCCCACAAGGTGTGGTTG
>APFE031477142.1:110121-137038 GCA_000404065.3 Pinus taeda
CCTCGGCTTTGGGGTGTGCACGAGTGAAAAAATCCAGAGAATTATCCCCCTCTGAAAAGAAAGGAAACGAAAGGGATAATTCACCGGATAAAAAAAACACTCCAAGGTGTACTCGTTTGCTGATCGAGTCCCACATCCTAGGCCTGTTACAAATTCAAGAACATCATACTAGCATCACTTATTACAATTCCCCGTAGGGTGTGGAATCTGGGTACAGAGAAGAAATATGATGAGAAGATAGAAGGAGAGTTAAAAAACTCTGTTGACTGATGACATCTGATGGTACAAGTGTCCTCTGGATCATCCTTGGGCATGGAGTCGTCAAATAATCGTCAGGTGCTACTCCAGCAGTCAACAGGGACCATAGTACTATCGATGGACGCATCGTGTACTATCGTACTCCCTATGCGAGGATGATATTGAACTGGGATCAATTGGAACTGACTTCGGGTTAGTAAGAGTTGTATGACACACTCTCTTTATTGGAACTGACTTCGGGTTAGTAAGAGTGGTATGACACACTCTTTTTATTGGAACTGACTTCGGGTCAGTAAGAGTGGTATGAGACACTCTTTTATCTGGGACTGACTTTGGGTTCGTAGAGAATGGTATGATACATTCTCGACCAAGCCAAGCGAAACAGGGCCACACAAGTTGGGTGACGCAGGCCGCACGAGAAGTGATGTAGGCCGCATGAGTTGGGTGATGCAAGACGCAGGAGCTGAGTGATGCAACCCATGCATAGGGCTTGATTTTCGCTGAGTTTGGTGAGGCCGTACAGCTGGGTATTCACTTTGGGAATTTCTCCTGTGGAGCTTTGTAATGTTTGTAGGAAAATTCCATATCTTCCTGAGCCAATAAGAACAAACTCGCTACTGGTTTTCCCCTTTGTGGGTTTCTAAGGTAAAAGTTGTGTCAGTTGTGTGATTGTTGTTCCTATTGTTTCTGCTGTGCATTTTATTTGTTAAAAGCTAAGTAGTGGTCATTTTACAAATCAGAATTTATTGGCTGCTGCAATTTATTTCTGGGTATAAAATTTATTGGGAATTAATTCTTGTGCCGGGCTTAGAAATTTACACCTTGTTGATCCAAATCCTATGATTGACTACAATTACAATCTGTTTTCTCCTTCCAAACAATCATTTTAATTGTATCTATGTATTTGTGTTGTTGCCCTGCATGTTGAAAGTGTCAGTATCATCCTAATGTTATTATATGGGTTTGTGATACTTAAAGAAAAGAATGAATTGTGTTCTTGTTTGTGTTAAATGGAGGCATGCTAATATGGTTAGTTTGTGACCTGCAGAATGACAAATTGGAACTTCTGCTGCCTGGTTCCCTTCAGCATCTCGGAGACAATATGCTTGCTTTATTACGTGAAGTTTTAACCTCACCTCATTTGCAAAACCAAAAAAAAAATAAAATTGAGAAGGGCTCTGAACAGTTCCAGGTCATCTATTTTGATGTGCTGGTAAGACACAAACATCTTATCTATTTTCCTCGTCCTATTTGTTTTTGAGGCAAATGTTAGAAGCATAATAGCAATGAATCTTTTTGATGAAAAATTTAGTCAAAGTGTAGTAGTAGAGTACTATAATGAATGACTTTTAACATCCTCAGGCACAAGGAATTGCTGTTGAGTCTTGAGAGAGAAAGTCACTGGTATTTTCATGTAATTTGAATAACAACAGATAATGTCGTGGGTTTTCTGAAGCATAGAAGCAATAGTTTACTCACTTTGAAAACTAGTGAATTCACAGTGGTAGGTCCTTTAGGATGGCATTGCTTAGAGTTGAAACTTTGCATGATGTACTAACAAGAAATACTTTTTCATGGCTAACCATGGGAAAATGATTTTTTTGGGAAAACACATCTTATTTTCCATTGTTGAATAATAACAAATACATCGATGAACCAAAGTTTAAAAATAGAGATTACCCCTTCCTACAAAGCATAGCCAAAGAGAGCCAGCATCTCTGCTTTTCATCCAATCTCAATAGAATGCATCTTTCCTCAAAATGCAAATCCTGGCTGAAATATGAATGGCGAATGCTAATCTAAAACCTGTGAATTCCTAGTTCTGGCAATGAAGTTCCTCTATTTCCACTTGATTTAGGGTTTGGGCTGCCTTGAGAGGGCTCCTGGTGGACAACATTCTGCAGCACTATGACAGAGTTTGTTAATCCCTGAAGCAAATGAGCAATATTGGTCATTTGTCCATTCATATTCCTGACTTTGCTACTAAGATTGGTAACTTTCACCTTTAGCCATTCCATATGACTATCTTGCTCCATTTCTTTCATTCTTTGAGAGCAAGTCTTTACAATAGAGTGTATAATCCCTAACAATTACATGTGAAACAAAGTGTTGATTTGAATTTGATCTGGATATGAACTAGTTGAATTAGCATAACCAAAACAATAGCTGCGATGAGTTCAAGTTATATACACAGTGCTTAACAGGTTATGACACAACAAATAATGAAGCTAACTCAGACAAAAATAAACTCATACATTCAACATTCAAATGCACATTGGCACAACTCAACTCTGAATTTTCATTAATTCAATCTGACTATACAACAAGATATCAGAAGAATCAATACACTACTAACCAACAACCAACCCATTTACAAACTTAGGGTGGTGTATAAATATTCTACCAAGGGAAGATGAAGTGATCCCTTTCCTTAGTGTTTTTATCCTAAATTGCATACATATAAAATTTGGGAAGATGAAGAGACAGAAGAGGAAATTTTGTTGCAACTCATGGGATTCCACATACGACAATGTGTTGAGTTGTTCAGCTATGTCGAGGTCCATGTATCTGTGACAAGGGTGTGCATGCCTAAGGTAGCACAACTGAACTTAGTGACTGTGCAAGCAAGTTGTAGCATTGGAATCATGGGATGAATATTAGTGTATCTGTTTTTGGTGAGACATCACCAATTTCCCTCTCTGATCTACATCAAAATTTACCATTGTAATGTACATTCTGTGTTGATGACTTGTAATATCTCCAATCACTTGAGCATGGAGTTATCTTTCTTCTAGCCTAACTCTTCTCCTTTAGGCTAGAAAAAGGGGAAGTTACTAAGGGGACAAAGAAATTTTCTCTAAATAATATAAATAAATAAAAGCGGAAAAAGTCACTTGGAGAAATTAAGGAAAAATCCACTTAAGTGACTCTATCAAATAAAATAATAATAAAGGTGCTTCTAGAAGATTGGAGAAAGGTCCCGACAAATCTTTAAGAGGGGAGAGGAGGTCACTTCACCGGCATCCTATTCTATTGATCTTTTTCTAAATTTTGAATTGGCTCAAGGGAGGTACAAGGGTTTCAAGTGAAACTCTCAGCAGATTTCGGTGGACTTTGAGTGCCACTCTAGTTGGCCACTGGGGAAGATCACTTCAGGTCTTCCATTTGTGATTATTGTAGGTGTTGAAGCATGTTTTCTGAAGAAGAAACCCTCGATCTGAATGTTGAATTTCTGAGCAAGCTTATTGTTTGTAGGAGGCCAAATTCTCTACATCAAGGGGCCGGAATTGCTAGTTGATATCATTATTTCCAAAGAGGCAGAATTGCACTTGATTTGAGGCTGAGTTTGTCAATTCTAGGAGGGGCCGAATTGCAATAGCCATCGATTTTCTAGGAGGGCCGAATCAGTATTTCTAAGGAGGCCGAATTGATCAGTGTTGCGAAAATCGTGATAATATCGGAAAATTGTGATTTTTAAACTTTTGCGATAATATCGCTCGATTTTTACACGGATTTTTTTTCGTGACTTTTTCTGAAAAAATCGCGATAAATTGAAAAACTCGCGATTATTTCATTTTTATCGCAATTCAATCGGTTGTTATCGCTGGGCCGGCAGACAACGGGTTTATAACACAAAAATACGACTTTTTTTAATTCATTTGGACAGACAACGGCAACGGCATGGATTGGGAGTGACCTAGGAGAAAAACCTTGGTCGATTGGGAGCTGAGGAGGAGAAAAACGACTCAAAAACCCTGGTAGATTGAGAGCTGAGGAGGAGAGGATCAATTTTCTCTGGCAAACCGGTATGGGCACCAAATTTATGTGTTTTGTTTTGGTTTTTCGTTGGGTTTGGATAATCCATTGTTTATCAAATATTTTTGAGTTGATTTGATGGTGTTTTTGTTTGTTAAATTGTCAAAAATTCAATGTGTTTTGTCATGTTACTCATGTATGTAATTCTTTTTAATTTTTGTAACTTGCAATCCTTATTTTGCCATAGGTTCACCGTTCAACTTCAAAGTTCAAAGTTCCAACTTGATCTTACAAATTTAAAACTTAAGAGTCTAGAGTTCAACCAAGTTACAAACATGCCAAGGAAATTGGACCCTCTGTGGGAATTTGGTGAACCTGATGGAGGGTTTGATAGAATAAACTTGAGCTGCAAGTTGTGTGGGCATCATATGTCAGGGGGGCTTTATAGATTGAAGTATCACCTTGCACAAATCCTTGGTTTGATGTAGGGCCTTACACAAATACAAATCCAAAAATTATCTGAAGAGCCATGAGATCATTGGAAGAATTAGAGCACGAGAGAGAGGCCAAAGCAGAAATGAAGAAGCAACTAGCAAAGAGGGTGTTAGGCTCAGGTGAAAAAGGAAGTGGCACTGGTTCTACTTTAGCATCAATATCTACAACCAACCCAGTACTTGCGTCATCATTTTTTGTTCCTATAACCACGCCTGGTTCACAACCATCTATCACTTCAATACTTAAAAAAACTGAGAAAGAACAAGATGACAAGTTGGCCAAATTTCTCCTTTGGAGTGATATTCCTTTCAGCGTTGCAAGGAGTAATCCATTTTTCCAGCTTGTTGTTGATGCTATTACAACTGTTGGCCCAGGGTACAAAATCCCTTCTTATGATGACTTTAGAGGCCGAATTCTTCAAAATGAAAAGGTTGACTGCACCAAAAGATTGGAGGAGTTTAGGGCATCATGGGCACAAATAGGGTGCATTGTGATGTTAGATGGTTGGACCAACCAAAAGGGGAGAACCCTTATAAACTTCTTGGTTAGTTGTCCCAAGGGGACAATGTTTATGAAATCTGTTGATGCATCTTCACATATCAAAGATGCAAAAACTTTATGTCATTTGCTGGATGTGTTTGTTTTGGAGGTGGGTGCAGAATATGTTGTCCAAATCATAACGGACAATGCTGCAAATTATGTTGCTACTGGCAAGATGCTTATGGAAAGGCATCCTACTTTATTTTGGACACCTTGTGCTGCACATTGTATTGCTTTGATGTTTGAAGACATAGGAAAATTTTCCTTTGTCAAAGATATTGTTGACTTATCAAAAAGCATTACAAAATTTATATATAATCATACATTTGTGCTTAGCTTGATGAGAAAATTCACTAACAACAAGGAGTTGGTGTGCCCCGCCATTACACGGTTTGCCACCAGTTTCATATCTCTTCAATCCCTCTTGAATGCTTTGTGGGATGTGAAGAAAATGTTTCTTTCAGAGGAGTGGCGAGCTTTGAAAATGAGCCGTAAACCAGAGAGAGAGGCCATATGCAGATTAGTTTCATACCAAGAAGACTTCTAGGCAGGAGTGCAGGAGGTGTGCACCGTTACTGAACCTTTGGTAAAGGTTCTTCGATTAGTTGATGGTGGGAAGCCCGCAATGGGTTATTTGTATGAGGCCATGGATAGGGCCAAAGAATCCATTTGGGCCTACTATGATGATAAGGGAGATGAGGGGTTTCAGAAACAACTCCTCCTATGAGAAGTGAGTGATGAACGATGGAACAACACACTCCATCGTCCCATTCATGCTGCAGGGATCTACTTGATCCCCACATTTTCTTACCCATGTGGGTTTGTATTTGATGCTGAGATCATGGATGGATTCTTAACCTGTGTTCAGAGGATGGTGTGATCTCCAGCAGAACGTACAGAAATCTCCAAAGAAATGGAGACATATAGGATGACAGGTGGCACATTTGGCTTTGAGATGGCTGTGACTGATAGGATGACTAAAATGGCAGGTATTTTTTAGTTTGTTTCAAATTTGATTGTCTCGTCAAGTTCATAGCTTCATACTTTGCTGCAACTTTCAAGTTTCATTTTTTTTCTTATGTTTATTTAAAATTTTATTTGTAATTTTGTTGTAGATGCATGGTGGAGAATGAATGGTGCTAGGGGACCCCATCTGCAAAAGCTTGCCATTCGAATCCTCAGCCAAACATGCAGCTCCTTAGGATGCGAGCGCAACTGGAGTGTATTTGAAAAAATACACAACAAGAAGCGCAACAAGTTAAACTTAAAACTTAAAATATTGCAAATTTCCAATTAATTTTTTGAATTCATTAAACAATATTTCTTTTATAATTATTATTTCATGATCTTTGTACAGGTTGGAGTGCCAGTGACTTAATGACATGGTCTACATCTACTACAATCTTTGATTGTGGGTGAGGCAACTTGAGAGGATACCTGATATGGAGGCCATCTCATTGGATGGGATTGACACCACTGCTGCATGGAGGGTTGAGGCTGAGAGGCCTCTCATGGAGTCTGCCAATGATTGGTTAGAGCAGGAGGTAGTGGAAGGTGTAGAGGGGGAGGAGGAGGAGCAACAGGAGGAGGAGGTGACACCACCTACCTGGGCTACCCTTGCCACCAGTAGAGGACGTGGTCTACCTCTTGTAGCTCCTACTCCTAGTTCTTCAGCTTCTATAGCACAACAGAGTCCACTGCCAACTCCACCGACATCTACATCTAGAGGGAAAGGGAAAGCTATTGCATTTTCTCGCAAGATGGCAGGGAGAAAATCTAGTAGTATTAGACTTTAGTTTATTGTTCATTTCATGTAGTATGACATTATGACTCATTGATATGAGATACTCATTATATTTTTTGTGTGTTATTTTGAGGCTGAGGTTGCGGTTACTCAGGAGTCAGAACTTTACTATTCTTAGGAACATGATTTCCACTGTTTGTGTGATGTTAGCTTCTAGAAAATGATACCTCACACATCTTATATATTAGTTCTTTTATTCCTATTTTATGTGTCAATGTATTTATTTTATGTTGTAGATGCTTTAGATATTAAAAAAATTGAAAAAAATGAATATTTTTGTATTTTATGATTTTTCCCCGATTATTTCCCGAATTTTACGATTTTTTACGATTTTTTCCCGATTTTTTCCCTTGCCGATATTATCTCGATAATGATAACTACAATGTTGGTTTCGGTATAGCAAAAGGGTCACTGTGATATAGCCTCGACATAATTATAGTGGACCTCAGTACATGAAGAACATGGCTACAATCTTTGTGAAGGTTACAGTGTAGGAGATGATGAGATCATGACCTCGACATTCATGATAGAGAAAGGATCTCAGTGCAATATATATATCCTAGACACAGTCATCATTATGATTATGACAACAGTCATGATAATAACGAAGATGAAGATTTAAGAACAGTGGTGTATATATATATATATATATATATATATATATATATATATATATATCTCTAAATGAAGAACTCATTGATAAGATAAGGTTCTTGGCGAACGTAAAGCATTGGTGCATCAAGGTCTCAATGAAGGTGTAACAATGATATAGTAGTAAGAAAGATCTCAACGTAGGAGTAGTCATTGTGCAACAACATTCTAGCTGAAGAAGCAGTCATGGTACAAGTTACAACAATGATGATGATGATCTCAACAGTGACCAAGAACAGGATTGGTGTCTTGGTCTTGGAGTGGCCTAGTAGGTCAAGGTTCACGGTCTTGGTATTCGTCAATTGGAATGTCTATAAGAAGAATTTTGTGCGGGTTTTCCTCTCCAAGAGGGAGAGGTTTTGGCCCTGGCAAGATGCCAACATCTTGTGTTCTTGTCTGTTTGTTTTGGTAGCTATTTGATGAACTAAAGAAGACACACACTAATAATAATAAGGGAAGATTGATATAAGAAGAAAAATTGAAATCACCTCACAAATAGTTATCGTGCTAAGAATAATCTAATCAATTCTAACTACCCTAGATTCTTCAACAACATCCAATGTATAATCAAATTAAACTCAAATGTTTGTGTAATAACTTATTAACTGTTCAATAAAATTAATTAATGTTAACATGTATAATAACTATATATATAAATATATATATATATAATATACACTTAAAGTAATGTATATCATCATATATATACGATATATGATATATGATATGTGAATAATAATTGACATTAATGTAAATCATTATATATATACTATATTTATTTGACATTTGATATTGACGTCAATCGTCATAAAAGTCATTTGGTATATATAGATATTTTAAAACAAGGAAGATGGTGACTGCTTGAAAGTCATAAAGGACATGGCAAGTGACAGGGAGCTGACAGGAGTTGGGGAGGATTTTATGCAAGGGCGGTGGAGAGGGTTGCATAGACTACAAATAGGAGGGGGCATTTTTTTTTAGGGAAAGGAGGTGGAAGAAAACAAATGTTACAAAGGAGGTGGAGCGGTACAAATGGAGGGATGATCTTGGGGCTTGATTTTTGACTAAAAATTTGGAAATTGAGCACTGTTCTTGGAGTTTTGGGTACGGGAGTCAGAGAACTTTGATCTTGAAGTCCTCTGGGTCTAGGAACCAGAGAGATTGGTCCTAGATAGGGAGGGAGGAATCAATAAGTTTGGTAACAAAGGTAGAGGACTCTGTGCAACATCAACCGGGGATCAAGATCAAATGGAAAAACCACGTATGTACATGCATTTAATTTGATAAATTCAAATTGTACGTAGAATTTTGCTTCTCTAATCGAAATTCTGATTGTAGACCCTACATATGAAGGAGGTGGAAGAAAACGAATCTTATAGAGGAGCGGTACAAATGGAGGGACGAGCTTGGGGCTTGACTTTCAACTAAAACTTTGGAACTTGGGCACTGTTCTTGGAGTTTTGGACACGAGGGCCAGAGAACTTCGATCTTGAAGTCCTCTAGGTTTGGGAACCAGAGAGGTTGATCCCAGTTAGTGTGAAAATTTTGGAAGCCGGACTCCTATTGCAACAACTGGTAGTATTTCTTCTAACTGATAAATTAATTATTCAGTTTATTGCTACAACAACATCAAAATAAATACACTGCAAACTTCACGAATAAAACTGCGGAAAATAATACCTTTAGAAACTGAGAAAATTCTAGCACACAGAATAAAAATGACACCGTTATTTTTGGACAATTGTCCCTGGGAAAACCCAACTTGGGAAAACCGGTGCAACAGTGAGGGTTTTACACTGCAAACTTCACGAATAAAACTGCGGAAAATAATACCTTTAGAAACTGAGAAAATTCTAGCACACAGAATAAAAATGACACCGTTATTTTTGGACAATTGTCCCTGGGAAAACCCAACTTGGGAAAACTGGTGCAACAGTGAGGGTTTTATTATTATGCAGCAGTGAAAATCTGAGTACAATCTATGGATGCCCAACTGGAAATCCAATCAACAAGTATCTAATAGAAATAATTAGAGAGAAAATTCTCTTACCCCATAAGCAATCCCGACACTAGCTTTTACACAAAACTAGTTGTCCAAATCTGAGCATGAGCCCTTCTACGCCGCCTCTACACTGTCTCTCAGACGTGTGGCTCTATACTACTTCTAATCAAGCTGTCTAGCCTGTCTCTGCTGCTGGAAGTGACTCACCCACCCTTTGGAAGACTTTCCCGGCTTTTGGAATTTGAATCGATTTCCTCCTAAGCTAAATCGAACTACTTTACGTTAGCTTCTGCACAGTCTCTGTGCTGTTTCTGCGTGGATCACTTTTGTCACTTGCTGTTGCCTCTCCAGATCTTGAAAATCTCCTCCGCATTCATTGTCCCTACCCCTCACTCGCTGCTTTGATCTCTGTCCCTCCAGCAACTGACTGCTGCTACTTTGAAAATCAAATTCTCCAAGTGACTTTTGGTGTTCTCCAGTGTATTCTGCAAGTGCTCATCGACTTCCTCTTATAATCCTCTATTGGAGCACCAACGACCAAGATTAAAACATAATCGATGGCTAGGATCATCTTGGAATCGATCTGCGTGAGTTTCTAGATGATTCTCACCTTGACTTAATTAAAACTGATTAATTAACCAGTTTTCCTAAGTTTAGATGCAGGGAACATTAAAAAAATTGATTAATAATCTAATTAAGTCACTTTTAGGTGGAATTTCCAGCAACAATTTCTGGGTCTTGGAGATCTCATGTATTGTAGCCTCTCCACCAAATTTCGTGGCTCGAACACATCTGATGCTACAAAAACTATTAGTTAGGGATGGAGGAATCATTTAATTTGGTAATGAAAGTAGAGGACTTTGTGCAACGTCAACCAGGGATCAACATCAAATGGAAAAACTGTTGATTTGGGGTAGCATCGGATGTGCTCTAGCCATGAAAATTGGTGGCGAGGCTAAAGCACGTGAGATCTCCAAGACCCAGAAATGGTTTGGGGAAATTCCACTCGGTTAGAGAGATATTAAAATAATTAATATTTTTAATGGGTTCCTAAGTCTAAACTTAGGAAAATAAAAATATTAATGGGTATTAATATAAAATTGGGTGAGAATGTTCTAAAAGACATGGATCAAGCCAAATTTAATCTTAGCCGTTGATTAGAGATTTAATCTCGACCGTTGAAGACTCAACAGGAAAAGTATAAGAGGAGGCTTGAGGGTCAGTTGGAGATACACCAAGATTGATTAGTCAGTTTGATTTTCTGGAGCAGGGTTTGCTGAGAAAATTCGAACAAGTGATCTAATTTGCAGTGAGGGGCAGTGAGTGCATAGCAGAGAGGCAGAGATAGTGCCAAAGGATCAGCGCTGAGGTAGAGGAGGCTACGCAGAGCCAGTAGAAGCCACACAGAGGGCCGGAGTGACTGCGCAGAGGCTAGCAGGGTTGGGTGACGCAGAAGGCCAGAGAGCTAGCGCAGAGCAACAAAATGTTGAAGTTTCCAAGTTTACTTAGTTTACAAACCCTTCATGCACCTTTTTTGATTTATTCCTACCTACTTTTTATTTTTCTTTAACAAGTTATTTACAAAGTAAATACTGTAAATAAACATCAGTGCATGCTCAACATATTACAGATCAACAACTAAAAGGAACAAGAACAAACACACCACATGACACCATTATTTTTGGACTAATGTCCCCGGAAAAACCTAATGTGGGAAAACCGGTGCAGCTATTTGAGGGTTTTCTTAAGCAATATCAGAGTACAATATGGGTGCTGAAACCGGCCTACCCAACAGAGAATTTCCTTAGCAGCTTGTTGACCACTACGTGTCAACTACCCATAGCAATACACCCCCTTTTTTGCAAAAGGGATAGTGCTTAATCGACATGTCCGTGCCATTCGACAGTCATCATCGACTAGATCATGTTATGTTGTAAACCCAGTCTGCATGTGTAACTCGTAAATAATCTTAGGAGATCTGAGTCATGTATGTAAATTGCCTAGGTAAACCTAATTTTCTAGTGATAATCTATGTTCCGGAAGGTTTTTTGTCTCACCGATCCATGATCGGCAGAGTTTTCCTTTAGCCTAACCCCAAAGCCGGAATGGATTTTGTCATTAGAATCTTAGGGGAATCATAGTGTACTTGGTCGAGTCTATGTAAATGATCTACTAAATTATGTTTTTGTCGTAGAACTGGGTGGTTTATGAGGGTCTGTGTCAAATGGGTTTTCCCCCTTGAGATGTAAAATTGTAAAAGTCATGATGTAAAGTGTCTTGAGGGTTAGAAAATGTTTTATCCCTCATAAGTCTAGGTCCTAGGTGATTTTTCCAAAGGCTAAGTTCGAGGATCCAAAAATAAAAGATGAAAAAACAAATAAATAATAAAAAATTAAAAAATAAAAAAATAAAAAGATTAAAAAAAATAAAAATAAATAAATAAATAAATAAAATAATAATAAGTCAAAGTTTTGAGAAAATAAATGCAGAGTTTTAATTTTCTAATATATTAAAATGCATTTAAAATTTCGACGGATGAGATTAAAAGGGATTTTGATCCTCATCGATGGTCAAGATCATTTTGACATGGATCACTCGAACTAGCCGTTGGGATTTTTTCCTTTAAATAGGGTGCTAGGGGTCATTTGAGATCATTCGATCTGTGAGTCTTGTGCTGAATAAAGCTCTCTTGTAAACTTTTCCTTGTGCAATAAAGAAAGACTTTGGGGTTGAAATCTTGCTGGTGTTACTCTCCTGAAATGTTGTAAGCTGTTTAATTTTTTGTATAATTCTATTTTCAGCCATAATAGCTTATGTAGAGTGATGTTGAACACAAGTATCTTATTCACTCACTAGGGTTTGAATGGTAATAGAACTTCTGAAAGTAATGGCAGGTATCTCCATTGGATTTGGGTTTTAGTACTGTTTTTTCCCTCTTTATTGATAGTTGAAATGAGCTGTGCAGGAAATCTATATTGTGAAGATCAATGGGCGTTTGGGGAAGTTCTCGGCTGAACCAGCCAACTCCCGGAAAACATTTTCTTGAAGAGCCCAACCAGTTTCGATTTTGGGTCTATCATTTAAACTTATTTTTGAATTGCATGAGAGATTTCTGAAGTATCTCATAGTAAATCTGAAATTCTGAAAATGTTGAGGATTACTGACAAATCTGGCTGTTGTAGAGTCATAAAACTGTAAATATTGTAGCTAATTTGTAGGGTTTTAGTTTTAATCCTTGCATATATATTCTCTGGGTGTTTGTTTTTTCATTGTAGGTTGTAGGTCTGAGAAGAAATTTTTTTGTGGGAAGCCAGATCTATAGGCCCTAGAGGGTAAGATCTAGCCCCAGAAACTAGCCTTTGCAGGTGCATCGTTTTGCAATCCAAGGTTTTAGATTTTGTTTATTTGGGGGTGATCTTACACGGGTTTCTGAAGTAGAACATATAAATTTTATTTAGAAGTCTTTGAGGGTTCTATTTCCAAATTTCAAGCATAGCTATAATTTGGAAATTTATTTCAGAGTTTTCATCAGAAGCAAAGGAAGATTTTTTTTTTAGATTTCTGAAGAGGTTCAGGGTTGTTCCCTCTTCATTATCGTTCCCCTGCCATCAATCTTTCTTCAAAAACTGTGTGGAAACCATCCTGCTGCCAGCATCTCTGTCAAATCCTCAAGGCTGCTGCAATCACATTTTCTCCTTGGCTACTTCTTCATTCCACACCCATTGTCTTTCACGCAATTCCTTCTGGCTTTCTCAGCCATCACACATTCCATCACCTGCAGCCTCCATCTCCTGGCATCGAAGTTGCCCATTTGCTGGCCGTCATACACAAGCTATTACCTCTCCTTTCCACGTCTCTGCTATAGCTGCCCTCCTCACGTCTAGTCCTTCAGCAGCCTTCACTCCTTCATCGATCTACAGATTTCAAGCTCCCCTTCCCTCTGCCATTACCTTTCTTTATACGCTGTTCTATTCTTTTCCCCACGCAATCTCCGCATAGCCTTCAACGCTGCTCCAGTCTAGCTCTCTCATCAGCAAACACATCTTTTTCATTGATCCGCTGCCCCAGATTTGCAATCTGTCCTCCCTAACCTGCAAACGCAGTTCCATACGCTGTCATCTTCTTCGCAACTACTTACTACCTACAAAACAATTTTCATTTCCTCCGTCGTCCCCACTTCTTGCTCCCTTCCGCAGCTTCTAGGCTCCTTTGGTATTCTCAACAATCTCTTTACGCTTTTCTTTCGCTGTCATGCCCTTCTCTGTCGTCAAACACCTGCACGGATAAACAGATTTCATTTTCGACACTTGAAGTTTTTCATTTTAATTTTAGTTTAGTTTCATGCGTATGTTTTTTATGTAGTTTAGTTTTAGTTTTAAAATTAAATTTTTGTTTTAGTTTTGTTTCGTTTGATTTTGACCTAAATAAAAAATCTCATAAAAAAAAATACAATATGAATAAATCATAAAAAATATAAAATAAACAGATTTCATTTTCGACGCTTGAAGTTTTTCATTTTCATTTTAGTTTAGTTTCATGCGTATGTTTTTTATGTAGTTTAGTTTTAGTTTTAAAATTAAATTTTTGTTTCGTTTGATTTTGACCTAAATAAAAAATCTCATAAAAAAATACAATATGAATAAATCATAAAAAATATAAAATAAAAAAAAGAATTTCAATCTTCATTTTTTGTTATAGATGAGGTGTTAGTGCTTTTATTTTGTATTTAGCATAGTTAGTCTTAGGGTTAGTATATTTAGATTTTAGTTTTAGGAATTAAATCTTTACGTTAACTTAGTTCAGTGTTAAATTTATTAAATTTTAAGTTTTTGTTTAGCTTTAGATTTCTTTAGATAGATTTAATTTTGTTTAAAGTTAGATTTTAATAAAAAAAATGAAGATATAAAAATCCCAAAAAGCATAAAAATAAATCTTTAGGCCCTTTTATCTTATTCTATAGTTTAGATTTCTATTTAGATTTAAGTTCCATTTATTTAGACTTTAGTCTTTGCTTAGTTTAGTTTTGTTTGAAAATATAAAAATACAATTTTTTTTTTTTTTGGAATCTTTTGTCAGATTCAGTCTTGGCTCAAGGATTTGTCATGCTTGCGATTTTGATGTATCTTTTCCACTAAGGCTAAAATTTTGATGTGGGATCAATATTTATTGTTTTTATGTGGTTAAACATACTTAAATGTTCATCTGAAGATCAGCTATATGAAAGTAATAACTAGTTAGCATTTAAAATTTGCGTGGTTATCTAAAGCATTTATCCTTTTAATTTTAATCGCTGGATCATTATTAAAGCGTTGTACTTTTGTTGAATATCTTGCATTTTGCTTGGGTTATTTAATGATAAATGATTGTTAAAGATCATATTTTTTTTTAGCATTTGATAAAAAATTATTTAATCATTAACTCCATAAGGCACTAGTCCATTAACTTCTAAAATCAATTAAGTACTAATCTACCTTGCTGTGTCTCCCAACCCAACTGGTCCACAGTTGGTCATCCTTTACCCCATAGGGTCTACCCCCCTTAGCCACAGGAGACGGCTTAAACGGAGAGATCGAGGATCAAGGTAACAGCCCCCGGTCTGAGCGTTTTCATGACAATTTGTACGACAACATAGCTATACCTCACAGTTTGAGAGAAATCTCCTTGCTGAAACCCCGGAAAACCCTTCTGACAGCTTGTCAGCACAAAGTTGCTCCTTCAACTCCAGCGTCTGCCCAATCTGGACTGCGTCAACCCCTCTCTGTCTCACGCTGGCCCTGTGTCATCTTTTCTAGGCCTGCGTTAGCCCTAGGAGGCCCTGCGTCCGCTGCGCTGGCCCCTCTGGTGCTCTGCATAGCACTTGGCTGCGTCTGCGTGGCCCTGCGTGAGTCCTTGCTGGCTCTGCGTCACCCTCCTTGGTTGTTGTGCTGCTCTCCCGGCACAATCTCTGCCTTCTCTGTTTCTCTGTACTCAATGCCCCTCAGCTGCTCTCTCGATCACTGATTTTATCTCTCTTAGCAAACCCTGTTCTAGAGAATAGAATGATTGATCATCTGGTGTGCTCTCCAAGTGACCCTCAAGCCTCCTCTTATACTTTTCCTGTTGACATCTCAACGACCGGATTAAGTCCGTAATCAACGACTAAGATTAGATCTGGCTTGATCCATGTCTTTTGGACCACTCTAACACAGATTCATATTTTTTTTTCTACGTTAAGACTAACCTAAGTACCCACGGGGGATTTGAACCGGTGACCTATCGCAAGGAGTGCCTTAATAGCGCACCCAATCACCGTCAATCCAAAGCCCTGTGGGCTTAACACAGATTCATATTAATACACATTAATATTTTATTTTCCGTAAGTTTAGACTTAGGGACTCCATTAAAAATATTAATTATTTTAAGATATCCTGATCTGTTTAGAATCTATCCAAACCCTTTCTGGGTATTGGAGATCTCATGTGCCCCAACCTATCCACCGAATTTCGTGGCTAGAGCACATCCGATGCTACCCCAAATGAACACAAAAGGCCAACGCAGGGGGTTTCTGAGTGACACCGAGGCCAGGAGGGCTGACGCAGACCCTCAAAGAAGGATTGGAGAGATTTTCGTGGAGTAGACTTGCTGAATATCTGCTTCCGAAGAGAGGTATTATTGCCAGATAGATATCTCTGTTGGGTGAGCCAGATTGGCACCCGCGTTGTACTCAAGAAAGCTGCTTAATAATAAAACCCTCAGAATTGTTGCACCGGTTTTGCCAAGTTGAGTTTTTCTGGGGACGATTGTCCAAAAATAACGGTGTCCCTTGTGTGTTTTTCTATTCTTTCAGTTGATGATCTGTGGATGGTCAAGACTGCATTTGTGTTTATTTTAAGTATTTATATGGTTAAATAACTTGTTAAGAAATTAAACAAGTAGGTGAAATAAACCAGATAGTACAGGAAGAATTTCTATCAAGTTAAACTTAGAAATTTCAACAAAAACAACGTATGTACATGCATTTAATTTGATAAATTGTACATAGAATTTTGCTTCTCTGATAGAAATTATGATTGCAGACCCTACAAAATTACTCTCCTCAAGGGGACAAATTGATAATTCCAGTTGGGGGCTAAATTGTTTTTCCAAATCATCTTTCTTTGGAGGTTGTTGATTTGGGGTAGCATCGGATATGCTCTAGCCATGAAAATTGGTGGAGAGGCTAAAGCACATGAGATTCCAAGACCTAGAAATGGTTTGGACAGATTATACCTGGTTTGGGAGATATTAGAATAATTAATATTTTTAATGGAGTTCCTAAGTCTAAACTTAGGAAAAATAAAATATTAATGGGTATTAATATAAACTGGGTTAGAAGGTTCCAAAAGTCATGGATCAAGCCAAATATAATCTTAGCCATTGATTAGAGATTTAATCTCGGCCGTTGAAGGACCAACGAGAAAAGTATAAGAGGAGGCTTGAGGGTCAGTTGGAAGATACACTAGAGTGATCAGTTATTCATTTTGCTAGAGCGGGGTTGCTAAGCACAGTTGAATCAGTGATTAGCAGCAAGGGGCAGTGACTATTGGGCAGAGAAGGCAGAGAGAGTACCAAGAGAGCAGCGCAGAAGCAGAGAGCGAGAGCAACAGCGAGAGCAAGCCGCACAGAGCCCAACAGAGATATCACAGAGGCTTGAGGGACTGCATCATCCACGCAAAGAGCAGCTGGAGTGACGCAGAAGGTCCCAGAGGTTGCGCAATGCCTCAGAAGACTGACGCAGAGAGGTTTGAGGCTGACACAGAGCAGCAGGAGGCTGACGCAGAGGCCAGAAGGACCAACGTAGAGCTTCAGAGTCACTGGAGATGGTTTCGTGGGACAGGTTTCCTGAATACCTGTTTCCGAATAGAGAGGTATTGATGCCGTGTATTTTTCTTTGTCAGGTGAGCTGGTTAGGCACCCAGTTGTACTCAAGGAAATACTGCATAATAATAAACCCTCAGAATAGCTGCATTGGATTTCCCGCATTGGGTTTCTTTGGGGACATTTGTCCAAAAATAACAGTGTCACTTGTGTGTTTGTTTTCTTTCAGCTGATGATCTGTAGATGTGAGACTGTATTGTGTTTATTTCGTTATTTATATGTTTTAAATAACTTGTTCAGAATTTACAAGTAGAAGAAATAAACCAGCAGAATACCGATAAAATTTCTAACAGGTAACACTTAGGAATTTCAACATGGTATCAGAGCATGGTTGCAAATCACGGGAATGTTGAAGGCATCAGCTAAGCAGAGCATTTGCAACAGAATTAGTTGTCCCGAGTGACAAAAAGTTGATCCTTGCAGAAGCAACAGAGCAAGGGTTGACGCAGAGGGACTGCATCAATGCCCGGGCCAGAGAGAGGCCAACACAGAGGCTGAGGAGGGCAGAGAAAGGCTCATGCAGAGCCACGCAGAGACTAGGAGGGTTGACGCAGTGACTGAGGGAGCTGTTTTTGCTAGTGTCGGGATTATGCAGAGCCTAGAGGCTCATTCCTTTAGTTGCTAGGGCATAGGAAGCTGTGAGCAGTTTGTGGGAGCGAAGCTGGTGGGGTACTGTGGTCAGAACAATACGTAATAGGGCAAAACCAAGGTAGAGGGAGCTGTTTCCGAGGTGGATTTCTAGCCAAGGAATTCGGATCAGTGTTGCGAGTGCACAGACGATCGGAGAGGGGCAACTTGATGATTGGCAGAAGGATTTCCAGGAGAGAAATCAGGACTCAGAGGGAGTCCAGTAGTTGTTGGAGTTTCTAAGTCTATCTGTTAGAAATCCTTCATGTACTTTCTGATTTATTTCCTCCTACTTGTTCTGTTAATTAACAAGTTATTTACCATGTAAATACTGAAAATAAAAACAAGTACATGCTCAACACATATAGATCATCAACTGAAGGAAAAACAAGCACACAATTGAAACCGTTATTTTTGGATTAATGTCCCTGGAAAAACCCAATGCGGTAAAACTGGTGCCAGAAATGGCTTACCCAACAGAGAATGCTCTCAGCAGTAGTACCTCTTAGTCAGAGACAGATATTCCGGCTAAAAATCTCGGATGTACAATCCCATAGCTCTCAGCTCCAATCTGCCCCACGAAATCTCCCAGCGTCAACCTCTAGGGTTTGCGTCAACCTCTCTGGCCCAGCATCACCCCAACTAGGCTTGCATCAGCCTCTGGAGCCTCTGTGTCACCCACGTTGGCTCTCTCTGGCACTACGCAGCTCTTGGCTACCTTTGTGTGGCCTCTGGCTGCTTCTGCGTGGCCTCTAGCTGGCTCTACGTCAACCCTCTCCTGAATTCTGCGCTGATGCTCCCGGTACCCTCTCTGCGTCTCTGCTGCTGTATTCACTGCCCCTCAGCTGCAACTCTGATCACTCCTTCGATTTTCTCAGCAAGCCTTGCCCCAGAAAATCGAATTCTTGATCAACTCGGTGTGTTCTCCAAGTAGCCTCCTCTTATACTTTTCTCGTTGACAAATCAATGGTCGAGATTAAGTCCCTAATCAATGGCTAAGATTAACTCTGGCTTGATCCATGACTTTTGGACCCTTCTAACACAGTTTTATATTAATTCACATTAATATTTTGTTTTCCCCAAGTTTAGACCTAGGGACTCTATTAAAAATATTAATTATTTTAATATCTGCCAAACTGTTTAGAATCTGCCCAAACCATTTCTGGGTATTGGAGATCTCGTGTGCTTTAACCTCTCCACCAATTTTCGTGGCTAGAGCACATCCGATGCTACTCCAAATCAATAGTAGAGAACTTCCAGGGGAGAAGTAGAGAGAGTGAGCACGGGCTGAAAGGAGAACTTCCAGAGCGAAGTAGAGAGACTCAGAGGAGTCGACAGAAAAGTAGAGAGATGGTTGTGAATGGGCTGAGAGATCAGGATAGGCTAGGCTGGGCGTCCAACTTTGTGGTCTGGAAGGCCAGGATCTTGTCCACTCTATATAGACATCGCATCAAGGGCTTCGCCTTGAGAGTAATGCTTTCTCAGTTGACCCAGTAGCTAATGCGAACTACGAGGAGGCAATGGGCAAGGCAAAACGCATCACATCCTTGATTGGGTCAAGGATCATGTGGTCCAACATATTGTTGAGAAGGAAACAGCAAAGGAGATGTGGGACACCTTGAAGACGTTGTACCAGCATACTTCCGTGCAAAGGAAGATGTTACTTGAGAATCAACTAAGTTCATACCAGATGCAGAAAGGAGAGCGGATAGATCACTTCCTCGGTCGGTTGAAGGAGATCTAGGACCAACTGGCTTCCATAGGAGCCACGCCGGATGAAGAGTTGATGGTAAGCACCACACTTAACGCAGTCTTCGAGGATTGGGAGACATTTGTCCAGAGCAGACTGGGCATGGTGGATCTTCCAGATTGGGAAGAATTGTGGGCGACTCTTCATCAAGAGGAGATGGCGGTTGAGCAAGGCGGGAAGTAGCAACAAAGGAATCCAGATCAAGAAGGAAGAGGAA
The DNA here is from genome assembly GCA_000404065.3 of Pinus taeda. Classification (NCBI taxonomy): domain Eukaryota; kingdom Viridiplantae; phylum Streptophyta; class Pinopsida; order Pinales; family Pinaceae; genus Pinus; species Pinus taeda. The sequence goes on from APFE031477142.1 coordinate 130,118, forward strand.
GAGGATGCAGCTCTGGCATCTGTGGGAAAGCAGGAGAAGAGGAAGAAAAAGGACCTCTCTAAGGTCAATTGCTTCAACTTTGGGGAACTGGGTCATTATGCGAACCAGTGTCTGAGGAAGAAGAGTAAGGGAGAGGCTTCTGACTCTAAGGCAGCGCTAGCGAAGGTGGAGAAAGAAGTCGAGGAGGATGACGATTTTGCCATGAGTGCTCATGTACCTCTAGAGAAGAGGTGGGGAGACATCGAGCTGTAGTCATGAAGACTACAGGCGATGAGGGGCAGGATCCTTTAGGTACCCAACTTCTTGGATTATACCTTGCTACGGGATCCCTGAAGAGAGAGTAGCAGGACTGGCGGATGTCGGTAGAGACGGATGCGGATGAAGCGACATAGAGTGCTATAGTGCAGGAGTCCCCGGGCAACGCGAGGCTAGCATGCACGGGAGTGGTGCAAGATGGCATAGAGAGGTGTGCAACGTTGCGAGATGTAGGGAGTTGTTGCAGCAACGGAGAGGTCAGTAGAGGGAGCACTTGTTAGCGACAGAGAGGGCTTTAACATCAGGAGTGTTTCTAGCCTGATAGGGATGTCAGAAGTTGGGTGGATCAGTTACTTACTGCTCAGTAACCGAGTTGTAGTGCAGTAGTAGTATGCAATAGCACGATGCAACATGATGAGAGGGGGATGCAGACTGCAATGCTGTAACAACCCATCTATAAAAGTTAAGAAATAATAAAAATAATTAACTAATATAAAGTTCTAAACTTTATATTTAAAATAATATTAATAAACTTTATATATAGATGTAAATCAAACCTTATATTAAAAATACAAATCAAACTTTATAAATCTAAAATTTAAATACCAAAATCATTTAAACTAAACGTAATATGATTTAAATGCAAAACCATGTAAATAAAGTGAATGATTCGTAATGAACTTAGATATTAGCTTCTGGTCTCAGAGACGTGGACAGAAGCGTGGCAGCATGAGGGGAGGCGGTGGTTGCAGGCGGGAGGGCGGCCACCGCCAAACCCGTAGTTATAAACTGCAGGAAAGAACAGAGGAAGAGGGGGGAAGAGAACGGAGGAAAAACACAGAGGAGGATAGAGGGCAGAGAGAGACCCGAGGAATGAAGAGCTTGCATTGATCTGAGGTTCTGGGCACGGGGGTAGGGACCTTCGGTGAGAAGCTTGCTGGATTGGCTGGGAGGAATTGGTTTCCCGGTAATCGAATCAGCTTCAACAGGAGAAGACAGCAAGAGAACAGGAGCAGACAGCAGATCAGCGCACAGCAGTGCAGGTAGGTATTCAAAATTTTTACGGTTCTTGTATTTCAGTTTTTCTAGTCATTACAGATAGGGTTTTCTCCTTTCTTCCTAGGTATTTTGCTCCCCCTTCTTCCTCCTGCAATTGCAAATCGAACTTACTTGGTTGGATCTCCAAATGAGGTCGAGTAGCTACTTATTTATAGTCATTCTGTGAGTTTGAATTCCTTCAATGAGGCCGACTTGATTGGAGGGCAGGCCAACTTGGTGGAGGGTTATATGACTAAATTACATCAAAATAAATTTTCTTTCTTGATATACAAAGCCAAGAAGGGTCTAGATCATAATGACAAGGACTATGATTCTTGACATAAACCCTAGAAACACTCAATGGGTGCTTTGACCTAAAAATAAAATAAACAAAGCATGAAACCCATGCTCTTAAATAATTTTCTTTTATAATAATTTTTTTTTCTTTTGACAAATACATTACATCATGACTTAAATACGATTATGAAGACCAATACTAGTTACATTTCTCAACATCAAGACCCCCAACAATGCCTCATAAATAAAGAGTAATACTCAAAATATCAAGTGGTCCTCCTCAAATGTGTGCTCAAAGGCCCTGTTCCGGCTCAAATTGTATGTCAGAATAGTAAATACTAAAAAGCTATCTTGTGCATATTTTACAGTCTCTTATGATATGTAACAATATTTGAAGAACATCAAGCATGGAATTCATTGATCAACAAGAAAAAAGAGAGAGAGAGAGAGAGCTAATTTTGGAGAAACTAAGGCAATGCTTACAATAGCTCGCATACCACCTGCTGAAATGAATTCAGCACTTGATTGGCTTGCCTGTAAAATTGCTCCATCCAGATCCGGTGGCAAGACACTGGAAATACAGAAGTAGTCTCATTAGAGCTATCCCATTGATAATCCAACAAAACTAGATGTGCCAAAACAAAATGCTCTGCTTTATACAAGAGCTCCTAACCCAAAAACACTCGGACTAACTTAGATATTCAATTGGTCTGCTCGAGGAAGGATGTTGCACAGAGTGTGAAGGATTTTCACTTTGCAGTCCTCTAGGAAAAGATAACAAATTTGCAAACTATCAATACAACATGGCTGAAACTAATAAAAGCTGAGGGGTTTAACCACAAAGTGTAGACTCTGTCAGCTTCATCCTCTGTTGTGTTTCTCAGAACCATCTTGATAGTTACTCCACCTGAGTCTTATATTGCGTGAATGACAAGAGTCATTGCATACATAGGGGTACAAGATTAGCAAATCAAGCTTATTAAAGACCTTAACGAGCAATATTCACCATCATCTAGACTTAAAGTATCAAATTAGAGTTCTCATCCTGGGAATTGACAATTGCATCTGGTGTAGTCTTCAACTTGTCTCTTGGCTCTCTTTATTTACACTTGTCTGGATTTTTTTCATGTTTTATTGCAATCATCTTTTTTGTACTTCTGGTTGACCAGTCTTATGGCATATTTCACATAGCAGATGAAGACTTGCCACATTCTCATTACTAAAAAATTTCTCTTGTTTAACTTTTTGGCAGTGCAAACCATGAAGAACAAGAAAGAAAAAACAGTAAATGACAAATTTTAATACCGTCCCTTTTTCAAAAGTATGATTATTCTGTTTTCTTATTTTTATGATTAGAAGTGAACATATTTATATCTTGCGCTAAAACATAAAAGTCAACATGTACTGGTTAACATCTCACTAAAAAGAGAAAAAAAGTGCTGCAGACATTATTATCAAATTTGGAAGTTACTATGTACAGATAGAGATATAGATACAGGGATAGACACAACTAGAATTGATCCATGTTGGCCCGGGATCTATTAAGTGTCAAGAGGGATCAAAATACTATCTAGAGACATAGCTCAAGTTTTGTGATCTGTCTCAGCTCTTAATAGTTCCAAGGTAACATGGATCTATGCCGGTTTTACAAATTATTGTTTCAATACAGTGAGAGGTAGATAAGAGGTTGGCATCTTTTTTATTTCGTTCTATACAAGGTGACACATCACACTTATCTTGCCATCTTTTCTCCCAGAGAGACATTAGGAAATTACTAATTAGTCAGACTTATGAGCACTAGCAGGGCAGCTGATGAGGAAGGCTTCCAAGCCAAGTTTCTCAAGTTAATCTGTTACACCACGTTGTTAATCTGTTTAGCCATGTTATCTGCATTGATGGTCCCTGTAACACAATTCTGTGAACAAGTTTAACCTGTCAAAATTTTTGAGGCTGCTGTGTAATGACTGTAAACATGTAATGACTGTAACAGAAATTTCATGATTCAATAACTAAAAATACATAATCTTAAAACAAAGAAACTTACCTGAACTGCTCACTGGTAAATTGTTGTCTGCTCTCGTTTTCTGAAGTTGAATCGATCACTGGGAAACCAATTCCTCCCAGCCAATTCAGTAAGCGAGAGCTTACTGCCCCCGTGCCCAGAACCTCAGATCAATTTCAGCTGCTTCCGTTCCTGTTTGTTTCGGTCTCCCTCTGTTCTCTCCGTTTTCTCCTTCTCTTGCCCCCCCCTTCTCTTCTGCCCTCTCAGTGGTTTTATACTGGGGAGTGCGGTGGCCGCCTCCCTGCCTTCGCCCACCGCTTTTGCAGCTCTCGACACCTCCCACATGCATCTCCTTAGATATTTTGCAGAGCGGTGGTTGCTGTCGACAGGTAGAGGTTTCATTTATGAATAGTAATGATCTCATAAAAAGGGTACGCAGTAAACACTATAGCCGCGGGATCATCAAACACCAGTCCCTGGGCATCTCAAAGGACCGCTAGCGGAGGGAGGAATTCGAGAGGAACCAACACGAGAGGACGAAGCTCGTTCTCTAGAAATCCACGCCCTGACTCAAGAGGACCAGCACCACTTAATTGTTGGGGATGTGGGGGACCGCACTTCCAACGGGACTGCCCCGGAGCTTCGTCGAATATATTGCACAGGGCTGGGAAGGAACCAAATTCAGACAACCGGGGTAACCATAGAATCCATGCAGTGGTCGACCGTGACCAAGCAGCACATCAATCCACGGTAGTAGAATCTTCAGGTACTATCAATGGTATAAAACTCAAAATCTTATTTGATACTAGTGCCACAGATAGTTTCATTTCTTCATATGCATTAAACAAATGTGGGTTGGCAGCTCGTAGACAAAATGATTTCCATCAAGTGGAAATGGCCTCAGGAGAACTCCAATCCGTAGGCTTGAGTGTAGATCAATGCGAAATTGACCTAGGGGTCTGTTTGACTAAACTGAAAGTTTATGTCACAGCATTAGGGACATATGATCTTATCATAGGTATGGATTGGTTAGAAGCTCACCGAGCTTGGGTAGACTGTTATGGAAAAAGGATTCTAGGCATAAATGATGAAGGAGAAGCCATCCAAATTCAGGGAATCAAGAGGGAAGTCTCTTTACGCTACATTTCAGTAATGCAGATGACGCGTTGCTTAAGCAAAGGTTGCCAGGCTTATGTGATTCAAGAAGTAAGCCAAGAAAAAGGGCCATCCCTAGGGCAATATCCGGTGTTGGCCGAATTTCCAGATGTATTTCCAAAAGAACTACCTGGATTACCTCCGGTAAGAGAGTTGGACCTTACTATTGAGTTAAAACCTGGTACCCAACCAATCTCTAAAGAACCTTATAGAATGACGGCGCCAGAACTTCGAGAACTGCAGATCCAATTGAAGGAACTACTGGATGTAGGGCATATTCGGCCCAGCACATCACCTTGGGGCGCTCCGGTAATTTTCGTGAAGAAGAAGGATGGAACTTTAAGATTATGCGTGGATTACCGAGAATTGAATCGAGCTACAGTAAAGAATCAATACCCTATGCCTCGTATTGACGATCTTTTTGATCAAATGAAAGGAGCTGCTGTCTTTTCAAAAATTGACCTTCGATCAGGCTATCATCAGTTAAGGATTTCTGAGAATGATATTTCCAAAACTGCATTCCGAACACGTTTTGGACATTATGAATTCATCGTGGTGCCATTTGGGTTAACCAATGCACCAGCTGTATTCATGAATCTTATGAATAGCGTTTTCCGTAATACCTGGATCAATTTGTGCAAGTCTTTTTAGATGATATACTCATCTATTCCAAGAGTAGGAAAGAGTATGAAGATCATTTGCGGATAGTATTGTCCTGTCTTAGAGAACGCCAGTTGTACGGAAAACTATCGAAGTGTTCATTCTTTCAGGAAAGGATTCATTATTTGGGGCACATCATTTCAGGTGAAGGGATTTCGGTAGACCCTGATAAAGTAAAAGCAATCATGGATTGGCCAATACCGAGAAATGCTCATGAGATTCGAAGTTTTATGGGTTTGGCCGGGTATTACCGAAGATTTGTAGAGGGGTTCTCCAAAATCGCAAAGCCAATTACAACTCTTCAGCGGAAAGGTATTAGGTATGAATGGACCGAGGAACGCTGCAAAGCATTCTCCGAACTCAAAAGACTACTCACCAGTGCACCAATTCTAAGAGTCCCTGACATGGACAAAGATTTTACAGTATGTACTGATGCATCCAAGCAGGGACTGGGTGGAGTATTGATGCAGGATAGAGGAGTAATAGCATATGCTTCCAGGAAGTTAAAACCTCATGAAGAGCTCTATGCTACTCACGATTTAGAATTAGCTGTTGTAATACTAGCTTTAAAGATTTGGAGACACTATCTAGTGGGACGAAGTTTTACACTTAAAAGCGACCATCAAAGTCTACAATATTTGTTCACCCAAAGAGACTTAAATGCAAGGCAACGGCGATGGAGTGAATTTTTAAGTGAGTATGACTTCGGGATATCATACATTAAAGGAAAAGAAAATGTAGTGGCAGATGCTTTAAGCAGAAGACCTTGGATATTTTCTCTCATACCCATTAAAGTAGACTTAAGACAGCGGGTACTGGACCAACTTACAAAAGACTCCTGGTATTTAAAAGCAAGAGCAAGTCTTGAAGGTAGCAGGGAAAAAGAAACTAAATTTGAGGGATATGACCTAGAAAATGATGGGATCTTACGATTCCACGGGAGGATGTATATTCCTGATAATAGAGATCTTCGGGATACCATTCTTGGGGAGGCCCACAGAGCAGTTTATTGTGCTCACCCTGGAGTAGGAAAAATGCATGCGGACACCAAGAAGCTCTTCTTTTGGTCAGGTATGAAGCGCGATATCATTCAATTTATTGCAAAATGTCTGGAATGTCAGCGAGTAAAAGCCGATCATTGTCACCCAGCGGGCCTCTTACAACCCCACGACATTCCTATGTCTAAATGGGAGACCATTTCTATGGACTTTATTACTGGACTACCTCTTACTTCTCAAAGACACAATGCCATCTTGGTAGTGGTGGATAAATTAGCAAAAAGCGCCCATTTCATTCCCGTGAGAGACACTTATGATGTTGCTGACGTAGCTCGGGTATTCATAAATGAAATTATCAGATTTCATGGAGTACCTAAAAAGATTATATCCGATAGAGATTCTCGATTCACTTCGAGGTTCTGGACTTGCATGCAAACAGCCTTAGGTACTCAGCTGAATTTAAGCACTGCTTACCATCCGGAGACTGACGGGCAGACTGAAAGAGTAAATCAAGTA
>APFE031477142.1:138472-153628 GCA_000404065.3 Pinus taeda
ACTCCAGTAGAGGACGGATAAGATGGGAGCGGAAGAGATTAGGAAGGATAGGTTGATTTTAGAATAGCTTGGGAACTTAGAAGGAGCCGGAATTGCCCTTTAAAACCCTAAGCCTAAACTCTAACTTCGGGACGAAGTTTTCCGAAGGGGGAGTGTATGTAACAACCCATTTACATATCAGACTAAGTTAAATGATATAAAATATAAGTTAAAAGGTATAAATTAAATATAAGTTAAAGGATATAAATTAGTATAAGTTAAATGCTATAAGTTAACATATATAAATTAAATGATATAAATTAGTCTAAGTTAAATGATATAAAATAAATGTTATAAATTAAATAGTATGAATTAATATAAAGTGACACTTTACTATGTATAAAGTTTAAAGTTAACATCATAAATGGAAGTATATATATATTAAAGCATAAACCTTGTTATAAATTAAATAGTATGAATTAATATAAAGTGACACTTTACTATGTATAAAGTTTAAAGTTAACATCATAGATGGAAGTATATATATATTAGAGCATAAACCTTGTTATAAATTAAATAGTATGAATTAATATAAAGTGACACTTTACTATATTAAAGCATAAACCTAACATAAGCTATATATAAAAAAAAACATACGGCGTACCCTTTTTATGAGATCATTACTATTCATAAATGAAACCTCTACCTGTCGACAGCAACCACTGCTCTGCAAAATATCTAAGGAGATGCATGTGGGAGGTGTCGAGAGCCGCAGAAGCGGTGGGCGAAGGCAGGGAGGCGGCCACCGCACTCCCCGGTATAAAACCACTGAGAGGGCAGAAGAGAAGGGGGGGGCAAGAGAAGGAGAAAACGGAGAGAACAGAGGGAGACCGAAACAAACAAGAACGAAAGCAGCTGAAATTGATCTGAGGTTCTGGGCACGGGGGCAGTAAGCTCTCGCTTACTGAATTGGCTGGGAGGAATTGGTTTCCCAGTAATCGATTCAACTTCAGAAAACGAGAGCAGACAACAATTTACCAGTGAGCAGTTCAGGTAAGTTTCGTTGTTTTAAGATTATGTATTTTTAGTTATTGAATCATGAAATTTCTGTTACAGTCATTACATGTTTACAGTCATTACATGCTGTCCTTAGAGAACCTGAAGAAGTAAATAAAAGTAACAAGTTAGAGAAAAATGACATTACTGGAAGTGATAGGGTTATGCTTGTCACAGAAGAGCTGTCAGTGGAGTGCAATTCAAATGGCCTAGATCTACCAAGCACTAGATAAAGGTTTACAAACAAAAGGATGCTGATGTGGAAGAAATATGAGTGCTTGGTTCTGGCATGTATGGGCAGTTTATCATGGAAATGGAAGGCCATCAGAGCAATATCGTCTCATAGCAGACTTCTGGAGAGAAGCTTCTATTCTGAGCCAAACGCACCAACCAAATTTTTTGTCATTATATGGTGTTATTCATGATGGAACTAATGGTACCCCAGCCACTGTGGATTGATGAAGCAAGTCACAGATTAGATGTTAATGTGAAGGTAAAAGAGGATTTGCAGATCATCAACTTCAGAACTAGGAAAAGAAAACAAGATTATTACCCCTTGACTGTGAGTGAGAGTCTGAACTCCAAAGCATCCCAAAGATACCAGTAGCAATGTTCTGGAAGCACAAACAGAGCTGTCAAATAGTCATTTTAATGCAGATTGATGATATGTCCAGCACATAAGGTGAAATTCATGGCTGAAACATAATGCATTCTCCCATCCCAGACTGATGGAGCTCTAAAATCAGCAGTGTATATACAGGGAAGCCTTGAAACATGGCCAAGTTGACAAATGGATTGAATTCTTCCTTAATAAGGACAGCCACCACAATATTGCCACTGAATTTCTGAGTTCTATAGAACCTTTTGGCTGCATGGACAATGATACATGGTGTGTGAAAGATGGCAGGCCACTTGGCTGTATGGTGATTCTCCAACAAGTGCACCTGTTGAGAGAACATGGAGGATAGAGAAGGCCTGGCAGACGAGAGAGGTAATAGTGGCAATTATCGTCACATCATGTGCACAGACCTGCCACCTACACAGAACAGCCTAGTTTGAGGTAGGATGTCACTTGAAGATACACACACCGACACACACACACTTGTGCCATGTATAATAATTAGTGAGCTCACTTGGGTCATTTTCAGGGCTTAACTCCATAGGATAATTTTCATTGGCACGAGAGGAAATTTTGCGGGCCGACCTTGTATTTTGAATGACAATTAGAAATACATGAAATGTGGATTAGAGCCAACCCATATTTGATGAAGTGTAAGGGATAACTCGCAACGTTTCTGCTATAAAGGGGTTTCGATTATGGATAGCTTTGGACCACAATTTGGAGAGGGCTCGTTTCAAGGGTCCATACAGCCACACTCTATAGTTGAAAGAAGTTGGGGTTGTGATGGCATGCTGAAGCGAACAAACTTCCTTCTTTAGATTAATTACTCCAGAAGACTTGGAATATAAAGATATCCATGAGAATACAAATATTATATATTAAATGTGTGAATAAGATGATGATACAATAAGAGTGAGAGGCTTGCTTATATACCAAGCAAATGCCTCTTCATGGAGAGTCATGTCTCATTTACACATGACTCTTCAACCTAATTACTAATTAACTAATCATTATTAATTATTATCATTTACATTATTTCCTATATATTTATTCATAACATTGTCTTCCTCCTCAAAAATCTTTGTCCTCAAAGCTTGTCGATGAAAAAGGCTTGATCTCTTTTTCGGTTTCAAATGTCTTCTCGTCTTGGAACAGTCATCTTTGTCGAGACAAGTTGATATTCGCACTGAGAAGGGATCACACCATCCTAGATTAATCTTCTATGGAATATTCTAATCACTGGAATTCTGTAACGACTTATCATCATAGGATTGGATTGAGGTTACATCATTATTCTCTAAAACATCAGTGTGTTGCTTCTATTATGAATGATCCCAATACATAGCTTGGTTGAGTTGTCTACTCTCATGATTCAGATGTCAATAGGGAATTTTTTTGGTTTGACTTTCCCTTATTAGGTGTGAGGAAATTTTTTGATCTTGTGAGGATGTTGCTGAGTTCGTTACCAAACCTTCACTTGGAATGTTCATCATCTGAACTACAATATCTGAGTGTGTATTTTCTTCAAGTTGCTTGTCTTCTTCTTGAGTTGTGACATTCACTAGATTGGTATCTACTCCCTTATCTTCAACCTGGACTGCTATGACTGGAGACTTTGATACTTCTTGAACAAGTTGTTCTAACTTGTCTGTTAATGACTTTTTGTCCTTTTTAAGCTTTTTGATTTGTGTTAATAGTTTTTCACTATGGTTTTTCAGCCGAGAGACTTCTTCACTTTTGTCAGCGGTGATTTTGTCAACTTCCTTTCGCATATTTTGTATTGTTTTTTTACTTTCTTGAAGAATTACTTTTGAGATTGCTTGTGTGTCTTCTGGCATCACTGAATCTGGCTTCAAAGTAACATCTTGTAGCGTTATTTTTTTCTTTTTGTGGGAAAAGGTCAAAAGCTTCTTTTTCGTATTTAGAATAAAGGACCCTCGAGTTTCCATCCAGGGTGAGTCCAAATCAATGTCACTATCGTCAAAAAATAAGGTTTTCACGGTGAATTGCGAGGTAAAGTATAATCGCCAATACTTATTTATAGATTGTTTATGTCGTATTGTTTGTTACTTGTGTCAGCAATTTTTTTTTTATTATAGTTGATTCAAGAATTACTAGTTGGTTAGCACATTTAGTACTAACATAATTACTATCTTCAATAGGACTGATAGAGATTATAATATCTCTTCTTGCCAGTGATCCTTTGATTTTAAATAGTGTACTAACACAATTAATAAAAGTTTTTGGAAATCTTTCATTACGGTCGGTTCCCATTTATTTATTTATTTATTTATTTTCTTGTTCTTTTTGCTTTTAAATAAATTAAATGTAATGATAATAATATTTTTTAATACTTAAATTTAATTCTATTTCTTTATATATATATATATATTATAATATATATATAATATATATATAATTTCCCTCTTCTTTTTTTAATATCCTTTCTCAAATTCAAAACTTCAACCTTTATAACTCCACTAATTTAATTCAAAACTCTTAGTCCAAATTATGCTTCAAATATATATTTGTTCGAAGGAAGGATGAATTGGAAAACAGTCACATCATTTGACTGCCAAACGTGACTTGTTGACCCGTTGTCACCAAAATGGCGGGCGGAAAGGTCTTTGAATACAGGCGTTCGGACAATGATGGCAAAGAGTTTAGGCGATGGTGACGGATTGTACGGACAGAACTGCGGATATATCACAGTGTTGAGGCAACTGAAAGTGCACGAAGCGAACGATGGGGGCAGTCGACTCGATGGCATTGTGAAATTCGAACAGAGTGGTGATAAATTGTGCAGTGTATTTGTGCCAGTGGAAGGGTCTGCATAAATTTTTTGAGGCAGAGACAACTTCTAAAATGAGAATGGAAGCTGCGGGATGACGCAGTCGCAATGACAGCTGCTACAGGTCTATTGGTTGACCAAATTTGAGGATGCAACGGCCAGCGGAATGGACGTTGTTGTTGGCTCCGTCAACGATTGACGACTTAGGTGGAAGCGGTGGGCCAGACGCGGGCCACGTAAGTTGATATTTTATTATTATTATTATTATTATTATTATTATTTTTCTATCTTTTTTTGTTTTTTAATAAATTAATTCCTCTTCTCTTTTTTTTTTTTACAATTCTTTCTTCTTTTTATTGTTTTGGATATAATATTTTATTCTTCTTTTTATTGTTTTGGTTATATAAATTTTTTATTCTTCTTTTAATTTTAATGGCCAAGGGCCTAGCGAAACAGAGAAGAGGAGAAACTCCCAAATTCTGAGCGAAAAGCTGCAGTTATATGGCAACAAGGTTGACGGAATGTTGATGGCCAAAGGCCTAGATCAGAGAACACGGTTGTGTGTAGCAGTTGGGCAGCCAAAGGATAGAACTGCTCTGATACTAAATGAAGTGAACAAAGTTCCTTCTTTAGATTAATCACTCTAGAAAACTTGGAATATAAAGATATCCATGAGGATACAAATATTATATATTAAATGTGTGAATAAGATGATGATACAATGAGAGTGAGAGGCTTGCTTATATACCAAGAAGGTGCCTCTTCATGGAGAGTCATGTCTCATTTAGACATGACTCTTCAACCTAATTAGTAATTAACTAAACATTATTAATTATCATCATTTACATTATTTCCTATATATTTATTCATAACACGTGCTTTGTGGAGGACTTTAGTGTTTTCATGCACGCTTCGAGCCCCTACATAACCATTGAAGGAAAAAGTTAAATTATTTTGGCAATATTAAACATGGAGACTTCATATCATTGAAACCCCTTGTGTCCACAATTTGGCAACCCACATATGGAGGAAGCTAGAAGTTACATGGCAGTTTTGAAGGATTCTTGTGCATTGAAGGGCCTTTCAAGGCTGTATGTTGCACCAACAACCCCTCATTCCCCTCATTTTGTGGGAGATGGGTTAATTTTTGTGGGATTTTTGCTCTTTGAATTTGTACATGTAGCATGAATGCCCCTACATTTATGGAATATGGCTTAATTAATTGAAGAAGAGGACCTTTTGCCCCTCCATAGGTTAATTTAGGGGATTCTAGTATAGAAAATTAATATTTTAGTGTGTGAGAAGTTGAGCACCTCTATAAATAGAGGTTCACTTTCTCTCATTTTGGCATGGAGTTTTGACGGAGAAATCAACTAGCTAGCCTAAATTTTTTTGTGATTTTTCTCTTGTAAATTGGCAATGGATATTTCAAGTTGAGCGAAATTTCTTGGGTGTGAAAATTTGGTGACCCAAATCCCTACTGCAGCAATCTGATGTAATTTCTCCTACTTGCTAATTTTCTTACAAGTTATTTACATTATTACACTGTAAACATCGAAATAAATACAACTGCAGCCTTCACGACATAAATAATATGCGGAAACAAGAACTGAGCAAGAAAAAATAACACACACACAAGTGACACCATTGTTTTTGAACAAATGTCCCCGGAAAAACCCAATGTGGGAAAACCGAGTGCAGTAGTTGAGGGTTTGTATTATTATGCAGTAGTTTCTGAATACAATCTTTGGATGCCTTACTGCCTATCTGATACAGAGAATCTGACTGGCAGAGAAATTAGTGAGAAGTACCTCACACTATCATTAGATATTCGACCCTAATCCAACCACTGAATGGATAGCCCCAAGCTGCCTCTGCCCAATCACTACGCTGCTCTGCGTCACATCTTCAGGGGCCAGGGTCACTCCTTCTGGTGATCGATCTGGTGGCTAGATGCTCTATCCTCTGGCCCTCCGGTCTCACACCCCGGATCCTGACACTAGATTTGATCTACTCCTCAGCAAATCCACGTATCTCCTCAAGGCCTTTGCGCTGCCTCAGCATGGCTTTACACTGCCTAGCATGGCTCTGTGCTGCCTCCCCTACAATGTATCCCCAGATCAAGAAACTCTCCAACTGGAAAACTATCTCTGCCCCTCACTACAAGAAATCTCCTCGATGACTTCTCCGGCAACTGTTGCGCTGCTCTCTTGAGAAAATCGATCTTTGATCTCTCACTCGATGTGTTTTCCAAATGCCCATCAAGCCTCTTCTTATAATCTTCTAGTTGATCAATCAACGGCCCAAATTAGATTCTAATCAATGGCTCAGATCATTTTGACTTGATCCTCGTCTTCTTCTAGAAGTTTCATCCCCAGTTTAATTAATACCCTTTAATTATTTTAATTTCCTAAGTTTAGACTTAGGCATCCATTAAAAATAATAAATTATTTTAATAAAATTGTCTCCGAGTGGAATTTCCCAAAATGATTTATGGGTATACCCATGGAATACATGTGTCCTAGCCTCCCTGTGAATTTTGAGGCTTAGAGCAAATATGTTGCTACCAGAAATCAACACTCCTTAGCAAGGAATGTGCTCTAATAATGCAACCTGCTGAAGCATCACCCTGACTCTGTAACATCTCCCTCTGTGTTGCTGATGTCTAACATGACTACCCACCAACTATTGCGCAAATGTTGAATCTATGTTGTTGTTGACTCTGCATGTTGCTGCCAACTGCATCTACACTACAACTCTGCTCCAACTGTTGTTGCTACCTGCTGCAATAACTGCAATGGAAAAACATCCAAAATACTGAACCAACTATGTTCAATATGATGCATCCGTCATCCGATTTCTGACTGTTGCTAGCCTCTGCGTCATCACTGAAGTCTCTACATTGCTGTTGACTCTGCTCTATGCCAACTACACTGCTGCCAACACTAGCTCTGCACTACTCAGTATCTCACTGCTACTAGCCACTGCATCTGTAACTCTGGCACCTGACTGCACCACTTGACACTGGTCCATTCTGCTACTGTTGACTATGGGCTCCTGTAGCAAGGTCTTGATCCTAGAGGTGGACTCCTCAAGGATCTTGCCCATCTGTAGTTCTTTCGAACTATAGTACTAGATCACCCCACCTCTCCCTTGGCGGTATATGGGCAATCATGGCAAACTCCACCTCGATCTTTGCGGTTGCAGCCTGTAGATCATGTTTCTCATCCTTGTCCTTCTTCTTGAGAGGACACTGCGTAGCGTAGTGACCAAATTCACTGCTCCAGAAACATTTGATCTCCGAGACGTCGTTCTTCCGCCTCCGCTGCTCCTGCTGCCCTTTTGATGCAATGACTGCATTCTCCTCTTCTTCCTTGGGCTTCGTCCCACTGCTGCTACTACCATCAAGTTTGCACTTAACTAAGTCTCTCCTCATCTCTTCCTATTGAAAAGCGGCCCACATCCCTTCCCAATCCGACAATTTCTCTCTGCCCAGGATACTCTGAACAAATACTTGCCATTCTTCTAAGATTGAATTCAAGGCCAACCTCACCATCTCTGTAGGCTGAGATGATGACCCTACAACTGCCAACTGATCTCGGACTTCCTGAAGCTTCAATAGGAACGAATCAATGCGTTCCCCCTTCTACATCCTCGTGGATCACATTTTCTCCTCCAAGTACATCTTCTGCTACTCAGAAGATCCTTGATACAACGTAGCCAAGGCATCCCACATCTCTTTAGTCGTCCCTTTGCCAACAATGTGCCATACAACGTGATCCCTCACTCTGTCGAGGATCAACCACTCGACCTTCACCATCTCAACCTTGTACTTCTTGAGCAGATTTGCATCGGTAGGTTCAACTACCACACTATCGACATAGGTTTTGAGATCATTCTCATCTAGAAGGCAGGATATGCTAGCCTTCCAAATCACATAGTTGGATGCTTCGTCTAATCGATCTTGATCTCTCAGCCCATTAGCTGCCATTTCTACCAACAAAAAGTCGAACTACTCCCTCTCTCCTCTGCGTCACTGCTAGGCTGGGCTACACACTCCCTACTAGAGTTAGTAGCTCTGCTCCTTGCTACTATTGCTCAACAACTGAGAAATAGAATTCCTTGGCTCGAAATTCATTAAGGAAGAAATTACCTCAAAAGGTGCCTTCTTCCTTCTTCTGATGTTTTTTTGCCCCAGCAACTGCTACAGAACACTGTGTCCCACCTGAAGACTACTCAGCGTTGAATATGTTGTTGCGTTGCTCCCTCTGCCACTGAAAAATCACGAACTGGAAATCTTACCTCTCTATCATCTCACTCAAAGAGAGATTTTCCTCGAGAATCTTTCCCTCCTGGCCTGGACTACACAATCCCTCTAGGGATTTGATTTGCTACCTACGCAACACTTCAATCTCCCTCCTCTTCAACTTTGGGCTCTTCCAGTGTGCTCTCTTGCTTCACCTGCATTCTAATACCATGTGAAAATCTGGTGACCCAAATCCCTACCACAGCGATCTGACATTATTTCTCCTACTTGCTAATTTTGTTACAAGTTATTTACAGTACTACACAGTAAACATCGAAATAAATACAATTGTAGCCTTCACAACATAAATAATATGCGGAAACAAGAAGTGAGCAAGAAGAAATAACACACATACAAGTGACACCGTTGTTTTTGGAAAAATGTCCCCAGAAAAACCCAATGCAGGAAAACGGTGCAGCAATTGAGGGTTTGTATTATTATGCAGTAGTTTTTTAATACAATCTTTGGATGCCTTACTGGCTATCCGATACAGAGAATTTGACTGGCAGAGAAATTAGTGAGAAGTACCTCACACTATCATTGGAGATTCAACCCTGATCCAACCACTGAATGGGTAGCCCCAAGCTGCCTTTGCGCAATCACTACGTTGCTCTGTGTCACACCTTCTGGGCCTGCGTCACTCCTTTTGGTTGATCGATCTGCTAGCTGGATGCTCTATCCTCTGGCCCTCCAGTCTCACACCCTGGATCCTGGCACTAGATCTGATCTGCTCCTCAACAAATCCACGAATCTCCTCAAGGCCTCTACGCTGCCTCAGCATGGCTTTACGCTGCCCAACGTAGCTCTGCGCTACCTCTTCTGGATCTCTCTCTGCCTTCTCTGCAATGTATCCCCGGATCAGGAAACTCTCCAACCAAAAAACTATCCCTGCCCCTCACTGCAAGAAATCTCCTCGATGACTTCTCCGGCAACTACTGCGCTCCTCTCTTGAGAAAATCGATCTCCAATCTCTCACTCGATGTGTTTTCCAAACACCCATTAAGCCTCTTGTAATCTTCTCGTTGATCAATCAACAGCCCAGATTAGATTCTAATCAATGGCTCAGATCATTTTGACTTGATCATCATCTGCTTCTAGCAGTTTCACCCACAGTTTAATTAATACCCTTTAATTATTTTAATTTCCTAAGTTTAGACTTGGGCATCCATTAAAAATAATTAATTATTTTAATAAAACTGTCTTCGAGTGGAATTTCCCAAAATGATTTGTGGGTATTCTGGAATACAGGTGTCCTAGCGTCCCTGCAAATTTTGAGGCTTAAAGCACATTTAATGCTACCAGAAATCAACATTGGGGAGGATATGTTGATTGGGTAGTTCTCTCTCTTGGATGATTATTGGTGATTCTTGCATGATATGTGCTCATGTATTGTAAGTATCTTCTTCCATATTAAACTTCTTGAAGAATTAGTATTCAATGAAATCTTCACCAAATTTTTGCTAATGTTTTATGGCTCTAACATCTCCTTGAACAAGATTTTCAACAAGTTTCTCTTGAGGAACTATTAGCCACCAAAAGTGGGTAACCCATAGAAGAAATTTTTTCTCCCCATTAGTCGGTCAGCCAGCCAACAGCCCTATGATGGCCCAAGGATAGCTTTACATCAAATCTCTCCAACTATGCTCTAATCAGTGCTTTCTCTCATCTAGCATGCTTCTTGAAGGATGGTGGGTCATTTATTGGAAGGTACACTAACCATTTATGTAATCATATGTGCTTTCATTTAATGTTTTGGGGCATACTAATATTGATCACTGGCCAAGTTGGATGATTAACCACTCTCAATTGTACCCTTGTTCCCATGCTTCACCTTGGAAGTTATCCTTTTCCCCTAGTGTAATGTTCCTTCCTAGAATAATTTCCCTAAGTTTAATTTCACAATTTTGCCTTTCTGACTAATATGGGCGCCCACAAAATTTTGGGATGAATACTTAGGAGATGGGGGCCAAAATCCTTTTTGTTAGTGGAATGCGGGGGCTACACCCACATGTAATACGCACCCCTTGAAGAGGGAAATCGAAGTTGCCAAGGGAAGAGGTTGAAATAGTGGATGGAGGGACCCACATGGGAAGGCAAGTCAAAAGTATAAATAGAATGGGCATAGCAGCTATTGGGGTCAATTGTCAACTTAACTATTTTCTTATTGCTCAAGCTATTTAGTTGAGTCCAATGTTGCAGGAAACGTCCCCCCCCCCGGATCTAATGCCCGAAGCGCGGTCTGTATGGATGCATCTAGGAAGCGGCTCCGGAAGCGCGGTTCCAAAATTCCGAAACGCGTTTCGGACTGATATTGACGCTTCCTGGAAATTTCGGAAGCGTCCCTCCGAAACGCATTTCGGAATCTCTGACGAGCGTTTTGTACGGTGCTTCGGTCGTACGAAGTGCGGCGCTTCGGAGGCCGAATCGTATGGTTCCCGTACGGTTCCGTACGCGCTTCCGAAAAGTGTGCCGCGCTACTTAGAAAATCATTTTATTTTTTTTTGGTGCGTTCGCAGATTGGGGGTGGGTCCACCTTGGGTTAGGGTGAGGAATGAAGGGAATAAAGCCCCCATTCATTCTTCATTTGCTCACTTTGAGTTTATGAGAGTTGGAGAAGAGAAGAGAAGAGAGGAGAGGAGAAGAGAAGAGAAGAGAGGAGAGGAGAGGAGAAGAGAGGAGAACTTGGAGGAGTGAAGGAGGAGGAGCTTGGAGGACTTTATCTACAAGAGCTAAAGAGGTAAGTTCAAACCCCAAACTCCCTTATTTTTTTGAAATTTTTTTTGTATTTTTCTCCTCCCTCTCCTACTCTTTCCCATTGTTTCTACTTGCTCCTTTACTTGCAAGTTGTCCACCACTTATATCCATATTCCAAAAATGGTGTTCTTTTGGCTTCTATGTATCATATTCATTCCACTTTTGGTTTTAATGATGGCAAGGGGGAGTAGGAATAGAAGGGAAGAAGCACAAGAGGACAGAGGTCCCAATATGAGTGACCCAATGTATGATGAGGAGGAAGGGTTTGAAGAGGAAGGGGATGATGTTGACCCTGAAGGGGTAACTGAAACACTAGAGGGGAAAGCTGCATTAACACCCTTGCGGAACTATGTGACCAAACTTGAAGGGGGAAAGGGTGGTGGAAGCTACAAATTTTTGTGCCCTCATGGTTGTCATGGAGGAAAACCACTTAGTGGTTCATATACCCGTGTGAGGAGGCATCTTTGTGGGGTGCTGGACAGTGATGATAAAAAGGGTCCAGTGGGAATACAAATTTGCCCTAACATTTCATCTGAACAAAGAATAAAATACATCCAAATAGAGGAGGTTGCACAACAAAAAAACAAGAAACAAAAAACTCATTCCGAATCAAGTGCAACCTCTAGATTTGGTAGCTCATCTCCTCATGGTACTTCTGGAAGCTCTGGAGGTAGAAAAACAATAGGGGATTTCCTTAATGTTGCTGGGAGGAATGATGTGGATGGAAAGATAATATGTTTTCTTTGTGCTTGCGGTGTACCATTCAATGTGCTTCACTCTCCCTATTGGCATGAAATGGTAAAGGCCATCAATGAAGCCCCAAAAGGATACAAAGCCCCCAACTATGAGAAAGCTAGAACAGTGTTATTAGAAAGAGAAAAAGCTAAGGTTCAAAGAGCTTTGACACATTTTACAAATGAGTGGGTAGATTGTGGGGTATCCATTGTATCAGATGGGTGGACAAATATTAGAAACCAACATTTGATGAATGTTCTTGGTGTTTCTGCTAGTGGTGCAGTATTTATTACATGTCATAACTCCTCCTCCATCAACGCATCTGCACAAAACATTGTAGATCTCCTATTGCAATCAATCAAAGATGTTCGTCGGAATAATGTGGTTCGAGTTATCACAGATAATGCAGCAAATTGTAAGGCAGCAGGAAAAATTATTGAGCGTACTCATCCACACATCTTTTGGTCTGGGTGCCTGGTTCACACATTGAACCTTATGATGCATGATATTGTGAAGCACAAAGAATGTGCATGGATTACTAAACTTTACAGGACAGAGAAGCAACTAATTAAATTCATCATAGGGCATACAAGGGTAAACTACTTCTATGGCACTTACTCCAAGTTGCAGTTGCTTAAACTTGCAAAGACAAGATTTGCCAGTTATTACCTCACCTTTAGGCAGCTAGTGAAGGTGAGACAAGCTTTAAATAATTTGGTGTGTGCTAAATCATGGGATGAAATTAACACTGACAGAGATGGTGCTAATGCAGTCAAGGACACTATTCTTGACATTTACTTTTGGTCACAGGTTAAATATGTTTTGCAATTCACCAAACCAATTTATTATATGATCAAATTTGGAGATTCAGATCGACCAATAATTGGGGAGGTGTATGAGCAAATGGATAGCATGTTGGGGCAGATTAAAGACATTGTTGAGCCTAGAGATATCAACTTGTACAATTATATTCGTGCATAGGTGGAAAATCGATGGGAAATGCTGGGGGGAGCAGGAGAAAACCACACCAAGATCAAGAGGTTCACAAAAAATATATGGCTGCATTGAGTAAATTAATCCATGATGAGGAGGAAACTGCAATGGTACGGAGACAGTTGAGCAACTATACGCTTAATACTAGTCCATTTGGGAGCATGCATGCAATTAGAAATCGAGAGATTTTTTCTTCTCTTGAGTGGTGGAACATGCATGGAGGGGCTACTCCACTTCTACAGACTTTGGCATTGTAGGTGCTATCACAGGTGGTAAACACTTCTTCTGCAGAGAGGTGTTGGAGCTCTTATTCTTTCATCCACAGTCTTAAAAGGAACAGGTTGAGTTTACACCGAGCAGAGAGCTTGGTTTATGTTCATTACAACTTGTGATTGTTGTCCCATTACTGTGAAGATGCAAAGACTAATAAAGACCCGTTGATTTGGGACAAGAATCCAGAGGAGCCCAATTTGGAGGATGGAGTGTTGTGACTAGAGCAATTAGAGGATGCTCTTATCCAGGTATGTCCATTGTGGTATGAATTTTCCTTATAAAGCATTTCTCTAATTCATGTTTTTAATTTTTTTGTTAACTAGTGTTTTTTTTTTGCATGAATTTTTTAAGCAATTCCAGGATGATGATGATCGTGTTGATATGCCACCCCCACCCCCATCTAGTCCCTTGGTTCCTAGGTTCCATGGTTCAACACCAACAACAGGGGGTTTGTCTTCATTAGTTTCAATGCCACTGCCACAACTTCCACAGGGACCATCTTCTTCATTGCCACCATGTGGAGGCCCACCGCCACGTTCTCTTCGTGGTGGAAGGAGGAGAGATTAGTAGATATATTCACAATTTACTAATTTTGTCATAGATTACTCATTAGACTTGTAGGCTTGTGAATTTGAACCTTTTTTGTCTTGGCGGTGACCAAGTGACATATTTCGTAAACATTATTATTGAATTTTGGACATGACAAATGTTGACAGTTGCTCACTTGCTAGATAAATCATAATATGCTCTATGTTTTATGTTTTATAATATGCTTAAATGTTTTATGTTTTATAATATGTTTAAAAATTTGATGTATGTTTGTAATTGCTAGAATACAAATGGTCGATGTACATACTAATAACTACAATGGAATCATGGATGCCATATCTATCTTGATTTATGCAAAAATATGCATGTTTTCATGTCTTCTACAACAAATTTGGTATTTGGGATGTTTGTTTTGAGTATAAATGCAAAAAAATATAAATATATATCTATAGCAGACGCTTCGCTTCCTAGATTTTTGGAAAATGACGCTTTGGCATCCCCGCTTCGTGCAACATTGGTCCTAGACCATCTTAAAAGGATTTTTTCCTCTTTCTAATGAGCCCTTATTTGCCCCGGAATTCCCAATGGTTGCTGAGAAAATGAATTTTTAAATTGAGAAATATATATTTTAATGCAAGCTAATATGAGCCGACTCATGCAAATTGGCCTCTCATTCAAGTAACGTATCTCCTGACCCAAATGCAAAACCAGCATAAATATAAGTCTGTCTCCTCATTCTAGCCATCAGATTTCGGTGATCTTTTTTGAGATTGAGCACAAAATTTGGACAAGAATTACAAGAGCAAATAAGAGGCTGAGGAGGACATTGAAGTTTACCGTTTGGGCAACTTTTTAAGGAAGTGGTGGTCAAAGTTGTCATAGTTGTCGTGGTCAATGTTTTCGTAGTTGTTGTGGTCAAAGTTGTCGTAGTTGCCATGGTCAAAGTCGTTGTAGTTGTCGTGGTCGCAGCTACCATAGTTGTCATGGTCGTAGTTGTCGTAGTTGTCTTGGTTGAAGCTACCGTGGTCAAAGTTGTCATAGTTGTCGTGAGCGAAGTTGTCGCAGCTGCCATAGTTGAAGTTGTCGTAGCTGCCATAG
>APFE031477142.1:165348-179238 GCA_000404065.3 Pinus taeda
TCTCTGAGAAGAGATGTGGTGACTACATGCCTCTGAACTGTGTTACAATGAGGCTCGGAGGCCTATTTATTGTTGAGAAACAATGAAAAACCCTTTACATCCCAAAACCTAACCCTAGAAGATGAAACACCAAATTGTGGGCCCCGTTTGGGTAAATTGGTACATCAATTTCCCGGGGTTGTAACTTTGGCATAAGATCTCTGTTTGACGCATACGATAGCTCGTTAGAAAGATCTGTCAGAGAACTACCACTTTGGGAAGAGCAACATCGGTCCATGGACCCATGTTGCCCCCAGATTTCCCAAAAAACGTCGTTTAGGGCCTCAAAACGGCGAAGTCGGACCCGAAAAATTGCTAAAAATAGTAAGTTGTGCTACAATTAAGGAAACTGAAAATGCTGAGAGAAACAATGATGGAGGTCCAGATGGACTTGGCAGGTGGCCACCAATATCCACCTGGATCATGAATGAATTGTTGAAAACCCTAAAAGTATACTTGACAAACCCTAGATGATGTTGAAAATAATGACAATCCCGATATACATAATACCCTAAAGATATCCTAAGAATCCTTAGATATGTCCTTGCTATTGATAAAGAAGTCCTAAACTTAATTGATGATGATGATACCTTGCCATAACTCTAATATTCTAGTCATAATGCCTTAATGTATGAAAAATCCTTATAAACACTTATCTAGAAAATTATTCTAAAATCCTAGGGCCTGTCCTATATTCTAGGATTGTCATAAAGAGAAAAATCTTATCGTTCAAGACATCATCTCCAATAATTCCTCCACAAGTGTGACGTTTACATTTCTCAACACATAAATATAACGTGTAGCAACTTCGTTTAAATACAAATCTTGGTGAAAATATAGAAGGAGAATGAAAAACAAAGTTTCACATCTTGTGCACCTGAGGAAGGAAGTCAAAGAGTAAAAATAGCCGATTTCGTAGGGAATCCTGGAAGATATCTAATGATTTGCTATTCGCTAAGAAATTCTTGTGCAAGAAGTATGAAAGACAAAGGGTTTATGGTGGTGTTCATTGTTTTGTTGGGATAGAATTTGTTTGGTATTTTTCTGTGCAGGTGAATTTAACAAGTCGTTGAAGATTCTCCGTTGAACTTGGTTACGTCACCTTCGACTCACGGGTTTTGGTCTAATGACAATCGTGATTCCCAATTAGTGGTATTAGAGCGTAGGTCATGAGGTCGATACACACCTGACTTGCATTGGGGGAGAGATTGTTGGACATTGGAGAAACCAATGCTCCCCGTGTGTTTTGTGACATTCACTATTTTAGAAATCGGCCATTTCGACTCTGATTCGGCCGAGTTGGTTTGAGTCATAGCCTAATTGGGTCGACTCGGCCTTTGAACCGGACCGACCAACCTGGTTGTTGCCGAGCCAGCCGAGTTAGCTAATGACTCGGCTGGCTTGGTGACAACCCGACTCGCTCCACCGAGTCTGAGACAACTTGGCCGACTTGGTAACAACGACCGGTCCAGTCACTTCAACGACATTTTTTTTGAAATTTCATTTTTGGGGACTCCTTGGGCTTCCCTGTCTGACTCGTGGGTTTCCCTGTTTGACTCTGATCCCTAGTATTGATATGTTATTCATGGTAATGTTAAATTCTTAAAGTAAAAGTGACATTCTCTTCATTTTCATCCTTTTACTTAAATTTTTAAAATTTTAACATTACCATGAAATGACTCAGGATGTTTGAGAGTGGTTTTGGCCTTATTGGATTTCATATGGAGAAAGTAGAATTTTAGATTTCATTCAAAATCCAGCAGACTTATCAGTTTTTCAGGATTTCAGGATTTCAGGATTGTAATGTTTCCATTGAATTTTGTCATGTATTAGGGTATGGAACTCGTATTTAATCAAGAGCACCAATCCCTCTATGTACCATGATGATAGTGACATTGGTTGTCGAACTCCTCCGGGATTCGCTCCCAAACTGGGAGCTTTTGAAAATGTTGCCCCTGCTCCCAAGTAACACTGAGCCAGATGATGTTGGCAACTCTAGCAGTAGCTAGTAGTACTGGTAACAAACTTTTGTTGTAGAGGCCATTTCTAGCCTCCTTGGTTATGTGTTTTTGTTTTGATCTCTATATCATCATCGTGTATGTATTGGACAGTGCACTGAGTGCCATTTTGATATAATGGATATATTCATGAGCCTACTTTGATCATATGTTGTCTTCTATCTATATTCTAATGCTGTGTGTTTGGAAATATGAATGAAAATCTTTAAAATTATGTGTTTTTATAAAAAATAAATATTTAATGTATTTTTTACAATGACATTTGTCATTGAAATCGAGTTGGCCGAGTAGATACTGAGTCAGAGTTGAAGTCGACCCTCGGTCGAGTCGGAGTTTTAAAACATTGATATGTACCTCCTCTTCTATCACCCCGTCCAAAAATGTTGTCTTGACATCCATTTGGTGAATCTCCCATCCCATTTGAGTTGCTAGGGATATAACAAATTTGATAGAGGTGTAACTAGCAATTGGGGCGAAGGTCTCTTCATAGTCTATTCCTTCTTTCTGAGCATACCCCTTTGCCACGAACCTAGCCTTATACTTCTCTATACTGCCATCTGCAGCATACTTGATCTTGTAGATCCATCTTGATCCTACAACTGATCTCTCTTCTTGTCTAGGTACTACTTCCCAGACATAATTTGTCATGATCGAGTTGTACTCTTCTACCATGGCATCCACCCATACTTGGTGTTGAACAGATTCCTGAAAGCTAGAGGGTTCTTCAACTTGAGATACCAAAGCCTGGTATCTATCAAGTTGTCTACTCTGTCTTTTCTCAATTCTAGGAGCTCCAACAAACTCCTCTGCATCCCTCAATGTCTGTCGTACTTCTCTATTGGTTCTACCACTAGTGGTGGGAGGCTCAACCAACTCCTCCTCCTAATCCTGTTGTTCCATATGCTGAGAACTATCTGGATTTCCTCCTTCTTAGGAGATACTAGTACTGGTCACTGTACTCGATCCAGGTGTCTGTCCTCCTTGCTGCCCCTGCTACTCCTTGACTAGTGGAACATCTCCTAATTGATCTTTTGTTGGCATCTCACGAGATTTCCTGAAAGCTCTATTCTCCATGAACTTTGCATCCTGTCTCACTACAATCTTCATGCTGCTAGGAATGTAGATTTTGTATGCTTTTGAGGTCTCGATGTATCCTACAAGATACCCCTTTTCTACAGTCTGATCCAGTTTACTGCGCTTCTCGTCTGGAATGTGACAGCATGCCATGCTTTCGAATATCCTGAGATGACTGACTTTCGGCTTCTTCCCTGTGAAGACCCCTTCGAGCGTTTTCTTCCCCAGTGCTCTATGAGTTCTATTCTGGATATACATCGTTGTGTTGCAAGCTTCTGCCCTTAAATACTTAGGTAGATCCTGATCATACAACATCGCTTTGGCTGCCCCAACAATAGTTTTATTTTTCCATTCTGCTACTCCATTCTGTTCCGAATTATATGGAGTTGTCCACTCTCTTTTGATGCCCTCCTTTGCACAAAAATCTGTGAAGTCTTTGTCTGTATATTCTCCACCATTATCTGAATGCAATACCTTTATCTTTTTCCTTGTCATAATTTCAACGAGAGCCTTAAACTCTCTGAATTGATCAAAGACTTCATCGTTGGTCTTTAAGAAATAGATCCAGGTTTTTCTAGAGTGATCATCAATAAAAGTGACGAAGTATTCGCCACCACTAAGAGCTCTTGTGGACATTGGACTGTAGATATCTGAGTGTATCAATCCCAATACACATTATGCTCTATTGTTACTTCTGGAAAACGCTGCTTTAGTGTACTTCCCTAGCACGCATCCTCGGCATAAGTCATCATGCTCACTACTAAGGGCTAGTACTCCTGTAACAGTCTCTCTGAGCATCCTCAGTGCTCCATGGTGTAAGTGTCCCATTCGCCTGTGCCATAGTTCATTTCGTTCCTTCTCACCATTATAGTTGCTACCTATTAGTGACATTGGTGACTCAAGTTGCAACCTATAAAATTTGTTGCTTCAAATCCCAATTTGCCTTTTCTTCTTCCAGCTTGGATGCTTGACGTATACTTTCTTTCCCATGAAGTATACATCATACCCCTTGTTCTGTAACTGGGACAATGAAATCAAGTTCATTCCTAATCCTGGCACATGCAGAACATTGGTGGCTCGAATGTTGATCCCTGCTTCCGTATGAAATGCTATGGTGCCTCTCCCTACTGGACTACATTTCATTCTGTTTCCCATAGTAATTTGGAATTCCATTTGTTCTTCTTGTACTCCCGTCATATGAGCTGAAGCCCCGCTATCAATGTACCAAACATCTGCTGACGTTGAATTTTCTAGGCATGTGAATTCTTCTTCTAATCTAGTAAACAACTCTGAGACACTTTGAGTATCCATCTTGTACCAATTTTGACGCTATCCTGCCCCAGCAACTGCTGCAGGAAAAACTACGTCCCACCTAAGACAACCCCTCTCACTGAATCTTCTGTTGCGTTGTTCCTTTTGCTACTGACAGATTTCGATCAGGAAGACTTACCCCTCTATCTACTCACTCAGAGAGCGTTTTACCACGAAATCTAATCCTCTTGGCTTGAACTGTGAAAACCCCTTGGAAATTCGAATCACTGCCCCTGCAGGAATTTCGAATTCCTTTCTTCCTTCAATGTTGGGTCCTTCGGCTTCTTTCTTTTGCTTTACCTCAACTCCGATACCACGTGAAAATTTCTAAACATAAATCTTACTGTAGTGATTAATATTATTTCTTCTACTTATCAGCTCATAAATAAGTTATTCACGGTGTTCTTACAACAAATATCGAAATATGTTCTACTGCAACCTTCACAATAAAAATATTGTAGAAAGTAAATGCAAAAAAAAACACTGACACAAATACAATCACAATGACAGTTATTTTTGGACAATCGTCCCTAGAAAAACCCAATACGGGAAAATCGGTGCAGCAGATGAGGGTTTCTTTATTATTCTTCAGCAAAATCTCATGTACAAATTACAACCAGCAAAACAGGAGTGAGAAAATTTACAAACACTTCCTAACAAATTTCTAATCCAGGTGAAGTACCCCTCTTTCCTTCGAATCCTTTTGCGTCCCTCTGCATCAATTTTCCCACACTAGCCCAGCGTCTAGCTACCCACGCAGTCTCTGCGTCAACTTGCCTTTGCACTGCCTCTTTCTACATCAACCTGTTCCTGCTCTACGTCTTGCTTTCTCGCACTCTCGAAGGATGTTGATGCCCTCTCTCCCTTTCTCACCTGCAACTCTCCCTCTAATTCGATTTTCTCTTGCCGAACTTCGACCAGTGAGAAAATCGATCTTACTTGGGTAACTGAGTATCTGCCTCTGGTGTGTTCTCCAAGTGCCTATCAAGTCTCCTCTTATAATCTTCTCGTTGATCAATCAACGGCCTAGATTAGATTCTAATCAATGGCTAGGATCATATTGACTTGATCTCCACCTTCTTCTAGAAGTTTCACCCACAGTTTAGATTAATACCCATTAATTATTTTAATTTCCTAAGTTTAGACTTAGGGTCCCATTAAAAGTAATTAATTATTTTAATAAAATTGTTTCTAGGTGGAATTTCTCAAAACGATTTCTAGGTATTGGAGAATGCATGTGTCTAAGCCTCCCTGCAAAATTCGAGACTTAGAGCACATCTGATGCTACCAAAAATCAACAGTTGGTCCAAGAGGGAAACCCTAGTTCTTTTTCCCTCAACTTGAGGACTTCCTTAAAGGTTGCATGAGCCTCATTCTTATCATAAGAAGCCTCTTCTCCCAGGCCTTGACTTTGAAAATACCTATTACCATTAAAAAATCTCAAAAACCTAGGTCTTGAGCCTTCTTTTCTAGGGCTTTTCTTTGAGAGTGTTTTTGCTTCTTTGAAGCCTTGAGCCATTATTGAGCCTCTCCCTTGAATGAGCTCCAAATTGATCACTTTGTGCCTTATACCTAGCATATCTATTTTAAGTGATCTCCCTCCTACCGAGACTCCTCCCATCGGTGAAAGTCCATAAAGAGAAGGGGGTTTTGGCTGAGGTGACATTGGGCCTCTAACCCATTGTTAGCACTTTGTCTAGCTCTTCTCTTGTATGGTTCCCCTCTTCAAGGCTTGCTAGATTTTGTGGTAACACACCCCACCATGGAGGCGCCTCCCCGAGGAACACTGATGTTATCAAAACTAGTGGTGTTGGCCAATCCTACCATTTTGACTGCCAAACAGGTTCGATTAGAGGCCTAGAACCGTAAAAGGCTGGTTTGATACCGAATCAGTCATTTTTCATTGAACCAGTGAGTTCCGTACTGAACAAGGCCAATTTTGTACAATGCAACCAAGGACATTCGAAACACAAAATTTAATAATAATATTTATATTTTTTTAGTGGCGTAACCTAATATTCAAGCCTAGGGTCCTACTATTGCTATGCAATTAATGGTAATGTTAAATTGTTAAAGTAAAGGGATGAAAATGAAAGACACTATCTTTCGGTTTCATCCTTTTCGTTAAAATTTTAAGTTACCATTAATTGTTTTAGGATGTTTGAGAGTGGTTTCAACCTCATTGGATTTCATATGGAGAAAGTATAATTTTAGATCCCACTCAAAATCTAACAAGCTTAAAAAAAATTAGGATTTCAAGATTGTGGGGATTGCAATGTTTCCATTGGATTTTGTCATGTACAAAGGTATGGAACTAGCATTTAATCAAGAGCACCAATCCTTCTACGTACCTTGATGTTAGTGGCATTGGTCGTTGAACTCTCTATATCATGACCCTATTAAAAATGTACCCATCACCCAAACAAAATCTTGACTTGACATGTTGAGCTTTCTCTATTTTATTTTATTGCTTAGAGGGTGATATTGATGACAAAGATCTCAATATAGGCAATGATTTTAATTATATTTAGGTATTTGTTGTAGCATGATTTTTTGGATGCTAAGGCCATCTAGAGCCAGTTTGTTGATATATTTTTAGTTCAGAGATAGATTGCACTTGGTGCTATTTTTAGTTATATTGTAATGACCCATCTCGAATTAAAGAGAGCATAATAATACTAGTATGCATATGATAGCTACATATGCATGCATCGCATGTATCGCACTAGTATACATACTAGCTACTATTGAAAAAGTTTCCAAGTCTAGTAATGAATTGATTTGTGAAGTAAATACCTAACTCACCAGAGTATGACGAATATGTCGAGCAGGGTACTTAATATGTATACCACCATTATAATATATAATTAATATATTATTCAATAATAAAGTAAATACAATAGATTATGAATTAAATTAATTTATAAATTAAATAAATTTATAAAATAAGAATTAAATTAACACACTTTAATAAAAGTATAAGTTTAATTAAATAGTATTAAAGTTTTTAAAATAAAGGTTGAAAATTCTTGAATGATTCGTTAACCAAATAAGATATAAACCTATGTTCGTCACTCATTACCCTTATAAAATTTGACCACCTCTTCAGACCTTTCGAGATACCAGGTGGCCATTCTAGGTTTCCACATGTCGAAGGGCAGGGAATACAGAAGACCTCGCTAGAGGCTAAGACGGTGGTATGCAGGATATAAGGAGAGGGAATAACATAGAACGAGGGAGAAGAGTTTTGAAGTATTTCACAGACAGAGAGGAATTTCCAAGGAAGCCATTAACAAAGAGGAAAATTGAGCCTTGATTGTTCTTGGAGCTTTGGGCACAAGGGCCTAAAGACCTCCATTTTGAAGTCTTCTGGATCTGAGAACCGGATAGGTTGATCCCAGATAGGTTGGGAGGAAAAGGGGTCGATTTGATAGCATGAGTGGGAGCAGCAATGAACCGGAAACGCCTTCAAACGAGATTTTCAGATAAGTACTTGCAAATGAATTGTTAAATTTAGGTTCTTTGGTTAAATTGTAAAATTAGGGCATTAAAATTTGATGTTAATTGCCGAATTTTAGTTTCTCTAGTTAAATTTCGAAATTAGGACTTTACATATATGCAACTTTACATGCTATATAAATGAGAACTTTTGCATATTTGTATATAAATGGTTTGTGTTCATATGGATGCACATAAATATATATGTTTTTCTTTAAAAGTTAAAACATTTTATTTATGTTTTGGTCGACCAGTTTTTTTGTCCCATTTTTTTACCAGTTTATCAACAAATCGATTACAATAACATTGTTTGGGAGTAGCAGACATTAGCCTTCCTCTTCCAAGAACTCGTAACATTGATGCTACTATAATAGTTCAAAATATGGGGCCAAGCATAACTAAAAATAGATGGAATGAATTGAGAGGGTGTAGAAACACTTATAATAACTTTCCTTGGAATAAAGGTGAGCACTTTGTATGAGTTACTTCTATAGCAAAAACTTATTTATGCTCAATAGAAATCAAAGCAATGAAGAAACTACTATTATAGAAACAAAATGTGGTAGACATAAACAGCAAAAGGATATCAAACAAGATTCAACAAGAAGGCTTAAAAGAAAAGAAAAAACACAAGGGAAGTGCATTGTAAGATGTGGTTTGAGCTGCAATATGGTGGCAGAAAGTTGCCCCTTGGACAGGAAGAGGCTGAAAATCCAGTTAAAAGAGTGCTACAGAAAAGAAACCTTCAGAGGAAGTAACAGGACAACATGAGAAACTTCTACCTAGAGGATGAAATTAGAAATCATCACTATCTGAAACTAAACATTCCATGGAGAGAGAAAAAGTGTTGGCCCAAATAAGAAGTAGCTCACGCAAATTTAGATGTGCGACAAGAAGATAAGAGGAACCCAAAGAAGCATGGGAAAACAAGACATGTCTACTATCTAGTAAGTGGAAAAGGCAAGTTGGAGACCAAGTAGTGTTTCTTACATCCTTTTCAGGCACATGGTCGTGTCAAGAAGGGAACAATCCTAGAGAATGACAGTTCGGAGGCAACATTTTGGGAAAACCGTGAAGAGGACATGGTAGAGAGAGTTGCAAGAAAGATGTACAACTAAGACAATCTACTAAGAGTCAAATTAGTCGAGACATTGAGATCAAATCCAGATGAGCAACTGAAAACTTCCTTGTATCCACGATTCCACATATTAGATAGTGTTTGCCTATGATCCCCATGAGAACATTTCTTTTGCTTTCATTTGTGACATGTGGAAATGGATGTAAACTGTACCATCCATATGCCAATTAACCTTATTTTAATAAAATTCTACTTTATTTTATTTTGTTTTATTCTCTCCCTATTAAAGAGTGAAACTAGGGCTAATTCCCCATCCTAGAAGCCCCTCCTGTGACGGCTCTTTTCACATTTTGTCATGTCCCTTCTCAAATACATTAGTCACAGGGTGCACTGATACATTTTTGGCACAATTTTGGCTTAGAAGGAGGATCCCACACTTAGACTTAGGAACTATAGGGTAAATTCGACTTTATTTTGCAGCTAGTGGAATGTGGGGGCCACCCACATGAGAAATTCGAACTTGGCCATTCGATGAGCTTGGAGGGAATCGAATGGGTGGATGGAGGGGCCCACATGAGGCTAAGGGGACCTAGGGTGATAAAAGGAGGATCAGCTCTCCATTTCGACCATCTTGAACATTTGCAAACAAACACTCTTCTGTATGCTTTGTTGCTTAGCGAGTCTACGGCTATTTAGCCACGAATCTCTCACGCGGGAGATTCAACCTCTTCTTCGGGGGACCATCTGTGCCCGCCCTAGGGAGGTCGTTCCACAGGAGTTTCGGGGAGATAAACACAGTCATACACTTCAGCCAACAGCACAAAGAGGGAACTGCGTATTTCCTATGCAACCAGAAACACGCAGGAGAAGTTGGAAACTAGCAAGGAGGTTCATTGCTTGCTAGGAGTTTTGGGAGCTAAGGAGGCTGCTTGTTGAGGACATTTTCGCTGGGGTTTGCAGCCAGCTAGACCAGTGCATCAGTTATACGAATTTCTAGGCAAAGGAATTGCACAAAGACCTGTAGCAGCAATTTCGTGGGGCTTGGGAGAGCAATTAATCTTGGCCAAGAGCCATCTAGGGATCAAGGAGTTGGATAGCACAGGTAAAACTAGCATTTCAGAGGTATTTACAGAGGGATTTGCAGGTTGTTTCTTGCAAGTCGAATTTGGCAACAAAAGCTGGGGAGAGGCTCCAAGGAGGCCGAAAATCCAAAGTCAAAACCAGCAAAATTACCTTATAGATTTTTCTGGGTTTTGTCCAAAGAGTCTGGGGCTAAAAGGATATAATTTTATGGGCAATTTTTTGGCACATTCCGGCGGGTCGAAGTTCAGCAGGGCAGCAGTTTACTGGGCAGCGTAGTGTAGAGTGGTGCAGCAGCTGGGCAGCCTTCAGCTCAGTTATTTTCCCACCTAGGGTTGGTCTTGCTTGTTCATTAGGACAAGCCCAGGTGCACCATTCCATTTCATATTGTATCTAGCCCTATGATTTTTAATAATATTGCTCAGCAGTTCCTGATTGGCAGCATTTTCATGGATGTCTAATGTGTGTTTTTACTTTTATATGTTGTTGCACTATTTATTTGCCTAATATCACTCACATTCCTACCTAGGAACGTTACAGTGGTATCAGAGCCTAGTTCTTGGCTCAGTTGTGGGGTTTGTTTCCTATGAGAGAAGGGGACCAGCAAAACATCACCTACCGTAGGCAGAGGTACAGGAGCAGAGAAAGGGAGTTAGAAATTACGCCAAATATGGAGGAAAGAGGGAAAGCAGTGGTCAAAGAGGAGAAAATAAGAGAGCCCAAGAGCAGAGAGGAGATGGCTTTCGACAGCCTCCTGAGGGCCTTGAGTGACTTGGCCAAGGGGCAGAAAGACATGCTAGAGGAGATCAAGTCACAAAGCAGAGACAAGGCCACGCCTAGAGAGTTTCTATGTGGAGAAACTTTTGGGGCCTCTTAGCCTTTCGATCACCCCTCACCAGCAGCGCAACGCCCTTCAGTTCGTGTGCCGACTCAAGCTACACTACCTTCTTTCGTGCCAGTGGCACAAATCGAGCCAGCGAGGGAGGAAGACACTCCTCAGATGGGGGATTACTTCAGAGAGTGGCAAACTATGGACGAAGACTTCAAAGAAGCCCTCTCCTTCAGAGATTACTACAAGCTCAAGCAGAGTGAGAAGAACAAGGGGTACGAAGGACAAGGGACCCAAAACTATGAGTTGCAGAGAACTATAGGGAGGATGTATTTCCCTACCTTTGATTGCACTGCCAAGTGCACGGCCAGGGTTTGGGTCGAAAAGATTGACACATACTTTCAACTCAACCGGATGACGGAGCAGGAAGCCAATAAGATGGCAGTGCTGCACTTGGAGGGGGACGCCCATGATTGGTGGTTTCACTGTCTGACCACTTTGGGGCATGCCTAAATAGTTTCCTATGAGGACTTCACCCGGAGGGTGGTGGAGCGATTTGATTAGAGGGATCCAGAGGCTTCTTTCAGAGAGCTGACACAACTACGCCAAATAGGGAACCCAAAGAAGTATTTCTCAGATTTTCTACGTGTGTCAGTGATGGTCCCGGATCTATCCAAGGGAAGGAGGGTGTACACCTTCATTGAGGGCTTGCTTGAGCCCCTGCGTGGACTGGTGAAGTCACGCAGACCCTCCACACTGCAGAAAGCAGTTTTGTGTGCCAGAGATCTACAGGGGGACGTCCCCAAGACTAGAGCACCATTTCCTAGACGAATCCCTTTCCCACAGAAGGGGCATGAGACTAGACCCCCACCACCGAGGACCACACAAGGGAGGGGGCAGTTAGATGAGGAGACACGAAAGGACCTCCAGAGGAGGAAGTTGTGCTTCACATGCAGAGAGCCCTAGGCACCTGGCCATAGGTGCACTGCAAGTAGAGCACATTACATTGAGGTTTTTTCTGACAGTGACCAGGAGGATGAGGTGGAGCAGGATTGTGGTGGGACGGATGGAAAGAGTCCCTGTCTGGCAGACAGAGTGCCACCACCACCACCTCCATGGGGAGGGGCATCTCTTGCCCCAGCAGGAGGAGTCCTTGCTTCTTTATGCAAGATTCCTAAGTTTTTGACACTCAGGATCAGAGGCACTGTACACGAACAGAGGGTGTCAGTGCTGGTGGACAATGGGGCTACCCATAATTTCATAGATGCACAGCTAGTCCAGAGGAGGGGCCTCACCACAACAGAGTTTGAGGGTTTCTCAGCCCTAGTGCTAGGTGACGTACTATCCAGTGCACCAGATATGTGCCCTCCTTGATAGCAGTTATGGGGAACTACTCGATGACGGACCACTTCTTTGTGGTTGATGTGCCAGACACCAACGTGGTGATGGGTGTCTAGTGGTTGTAATCCCTTGTGCGAGTCACGACGCATTGGAGGAAACCAGATATGGAGTTCATTGGGCCAGATGGCAAACTGGTGGTCTTAAGAGACATGAAGTCTTATCTACCACAAACAATTTCGGCCCACAGGATGGAGGCAGATCTCCGGCATGGAGACATTGCATGGGCAGTCGAGTTGAGGATTGCAGAGGCTGGGGGACAAGCGCAGCCACCACCAGCAGACATACAGGCTTTACTGGACAGGTATGCGGTAGTGTTCGGGGACATTCCACCAGGGCAGCCACCAAATAGAGGATTTGAGCACACCATTGAGTTGGAGCGGGTATACAGGCAGTTATCACTACTCCTTACAGGCACCCCAAAGCCTATAAGGACGAGATAGAGAAGGCCATCCAGGAGTTGTTTGCATTGGGCCATATCAGGCCAAGTTCCAATCCTTTCGCTTCTTCAGTAGTGCTAGTGAAGAAGAAGGATGGAACCCTCCGAATGTGTATCAACTATCGGGCCCTCAACCAAAAGACTCTTAAGAACGGGTACCCTATTCCCCGCATTGACGAGCTGATGGATGAGCTTAAAGGAGCCAAGTACTTCTTTAAGATTGATTTGCGTTCAGGGTACCACCAAACCAGAGTGAGGGATCAGGACATCACGAAGACAGCTTTTTGATGCCACTATGGGCACTTTGAGTTTCTGGTCATGCCATTTGGGCTGACCAACGCTCCAGCCACATTCCAGTTTTGCATGAACCATATCTTTCAAGGACAGCTGAGGAGGTTCGTGCTAGTGTTCTTTGATGACATCCTGATCTATAGCCAGACGTGGGAGGAGCACCTCCAACACTTGGAGGAGGTATTGCGCATTCTGGAGGAGCAGCGGTTTTATGCCAAGCTCTCCAAGTGCAAGTTTGGATTGACAAAGATGCTTTATCTCGAGCATATCATTGGATCGGATGGGGTGAAAGTTCACAAGGAGAAGATTCGAGCCATCCGAGATTGGCCAGTACCCCGAGATGTGACTACGCTAAGAGGCTTCTTGGGCATTTGCACCTATTACAGGAAGTTTGTCAAAGCGTTCTCGCAGTTGGCAGCACCTTTGATCGACTTGACCAAGAAGGGGGCCTTCGCATGGACTAATGGAGCATAGGTTGCGTTTGATCGCCTCAAGGAGGTGATGAGCAGTTGCCATGTTTTGGCACTCCCGAACTTTTCCCAACCATTCACGGTGGAGTGTGTTAAAATTGGCAACTAGGGCCAAACTCCATGTGGGTCATCTTATTTATGGCAGCTGATATTTTTCATGGATCCCGATCCAGTCCACAGCCACCCCCGATCCCGTGCCCCCGCCGTCGTGCCGTCGGTTCTCAGCTCTGTTCTGTTGTTCCGCAGCCTGCAACCACCATCGCCCGTAGCCCGCAGCCACCATCCAGCTCGCAGCCGCCATCGCCCGCAGCCCGATCCAGTCCGCAGCCACCCCTGATCCCGTGCCCCCGCCGTCGTGCCGTCGG
>APFE031477142.1:198254-211434 GCA_000404065.3 Pinus taeda
ACTTTATATAACATATAATATGAATTTAAAACTTTATAACATATAATATGAGTTTAAAACTTTATAACATATAATATGAATTTAAAACTTTATAACATATAAAAGAAAGGTTAGAAAATATGTCACTTAAAATTGGTAAAATATTATAATGTAAACTTATAAAAGGGTACCAGCGAACTTTTAAAACGGAGTTGTCCAAACCAACTGAGTAGTTATTGCAGAACGCAGATGAGAGTCGGAAAATATCTGAGAGCCTTCAATGCGTGGAAGGCGGTGGCTGCAAGTGGGAGGGCGGCCACCGCCAGGCCGGTAAATAAATAGCAGGGGTTTGAACCGAGAGAGGGGGCGGAAAAGAAGTGAGGAGCAGAAAGAACCGGGAGCACAGATTTCACCAAGAGAAAACTAGGCGGAAGTAAATTGTCCATTGGAAGAGCTTTAAGCTGTTTGAGGTTCTGGGCACGGAGGGACAGAGAACTTCTGTTGTGAAGTTTTCTGGATTGAGCAGCTAGGTTGCTCAATCTGGTTGGGTGGTATTGGTCTTCCGGAGACTAGATCAAAACAGCGAGGACAGCACCACCAGAATTAGCATCAGCAGCACCAGCAGAATCAGCCGCAGTTGAGGTAAGTACAAATTTAATGTCTTCAGGCTTTCTGTACTTCAGATTCTAGTTAATGTTTAATTCTGGACTTTACAAAGGCCTAGCTCCGGGACCAAGACTTGCCCTACCATCCCCAAGACTAGCACTTCCCAGGGTCAAAGCAACACCATTGGCTGAAATACTTTCTTTGATCCTTCCCACCTTGTCTAGGGTAAGAAAATCATTGATTATTTCATCCTTTCCTCATACGCCGGACCAAGTCCACTTGACCCCGTGTGGTCCTACTCTTTCAAAGGACCATTCTTCAAGAACCATATGGGATACCAACTTTAACAAATATTTAGGGTGTGGGAAACTCCTTCCAAAGCCTACTCTCATACACCTAACCCCCAAAATCCCCTTCCTTTCCCTAGAAGCGCATCATACCTTGCTTAGAAAGCAAGCAAGCTCCATCCTTCAAAACCTTCTCAGAAAAGGGTCTAGGTCACTCATATCCATTGACTTATCATTCATTAGTGACCCCACACATATCGGGTCTCCTCCCATCAATGAAAGTTCGTAAATAGAAGGTAGCCTTAGTTGAGGTGATAGTGGGCTCAAACTCCATTTGTTGCCCTTATCCTAGCATTTTCCCTTTAGGGATTCCCCTTAGGTCCCCTACTAGTATGAGCGGTAACATGCCCCATGTTGTTGGCCTAATGGATCCTCTTGATCCACCTCCTTATGATCCCTCTACCTCAAAGAAAAGACCACTATGGCTCTAGGATACTCTTCAAGACGCAACAAAATATTCTGCCCCTAGAGGAACATTTTGAGAAAGTAAGAAGCCTAACAAATATCAAGGATAATTGGTTGCCATGAGTATTATCATTCAAATCGAACCTTGTACTTTCGAAGAAGCTATAAAGTACCAAGTATGGAAAGATGCGATGGCTGAGGAGTATGAGTCAATCATGAAGAATGATGTCTGGGAAGTGGTGCCTAGACCCAAAGACAAGTCCATAGTCACTTCAAAATGGATATTCAAGATTAAACATGGAGCTGATGGAAGTGCTGAAAAATATAAGGCAAGGTTCGTTACTCGTGGTTTCTCTCAAAAGGAAGGAGTTGACGGTGATGAAATATTTGCACCAGTTGCTCGATACACCACTATCTAATCCATAATTACTCTAGCTGCCAATCAAGGATTTGAAGTGCAAGATAGAAGCACATGTACGTGGGTTGAAGAAAGCCCTCTAAGGATTAAAGCAAGCCCCTAGGGCTTGGTATGAGAGGATTGATAGCTATCTTATGAAGTTGGGGTTTACAAGGAGCTATGCTAATCCAAACTTATACTTCAAGGTCGAAAAAGACATGCCACTTATTTTGGTTTCGTATGTCAATGATCTATTTCTGACTGGTGCAGACGCTCTCATTTATCAATGCAAAAGGGAGTTGACTTACGAATTTGAGATGAAGGACCTAGGACTAATGCATTACTTCCTAGGCTTGGAGGCCTGGCAAAAGCCAATAGAGATTTCCTTTCTCAAGGGAAATACATTGTGAAGTTGTTAGAAAGATGTGGTATGGTGGAATGCAAGTTTGTGTGTACTCCGATGGAACTATATTTCAAAAAGCTGTGTGGAAGTATTGTTGGTCCAAAATTGGTAAATCCTTTTGAATATAGACAACTTGTGGGGGGCCTGATGTTCTTAGTGAACACCAGACCAGACATGCTTCGTTGTAAATACTTTGAGTCAATTTATGGTTGAGCCTCATCATGTACATTGGGTTGCTGCAAAGAATCTTCTAAGATATCTTCGTGCACTATCAACTATGGACTGAAATATACTACCAGGAATTTGAGGCTACATGGATATTCTGATGTTGACTAGGCTGGCAATGTGGTGGATAGAAAAAGCACATATGGATGTTGTTTTTCTTTGGGATTTGCTACAAGTTCATGGATGAGCAGAAAACAAAAACCTGTTGCACTAAGCACCGCGGAGGCTGGATATATTACAGCTAGTATGGCTTGTTGTGAAGCTATTTGGTTGAGGAAGCTCTTCAGTGAGCTATTTGAGCATGTGTTGGATACCACTGCCATTTATTGCAATAACCAAAGTGGGATTCGCCTTTCAGATAATCCTATGTTCCACGACTGATCCAAGGATATTAATATCAGGTACCACTTTATCCGGGATATGGTACAACAAGGAGCAATAAGGCTCCAACACATTAAGACAGATGAACAGGTCGCTGACATCCCCACAAAGCCTTTGGGAAGGGCCAACTTCTTAATCTTCAGAGAGAGACTTGGAGTCGTGGAAAGACCCTCTCATGAGGTTCCCACTTGAGTTGGACATTGAGCTCTAGGAGATCCTAGGGGCCAAGGCTACTTATTGGAGCTATATGAGCACAGGGTGAGTGGTTTACCTTCCCCTGTGGAGGTGACTATTTGAGCATAGGGTGAGTGGTTCACCTTCCCTTATGGAGTACGCTATATGAAAACAAGGTGAGTGGTTAATCGTCCCATGTGAATGCTCCAGCGTACATCCTACCCTTGAAGTCAGGGACTCTTGGCAAGTACCTCTCATTTGGCCAATGAGTTGGGAAAAGAGGTTAGGGTTAATCAGTACTACCGATGGACGCATTAAGTACCACTGTATTCCCTATGACTAGGATGCATGATGTTCAACAACTTGATCTCTAAGGATCAAGCTTGGTAGGGGTTCTTGTCCCCTAGACATGAGGACTTGCCTCTGTCATTTTGTTGAGGGTGGCAAGGTCTTGTGACCCACCCTCTTTCAATCTTTTCTTATTGATCTATAATATCAATCTTCAACAGAGACGAGACAAATTGCAAAGATGGTACGTGATGGACATGATGGCATAGCCGTGGATGGACGTAGTCAGTTGGAACTGATCCCTAGTTGAGAGGGAGTGTTAAAGAGTGCAACTAGGGCTAATTCCCCATCCTAGAGGCCCCTCCTTTAATGGCTCTTTTCACATTTGGATTCCCCTTGATGGCATCTCCCTTCACCTGGAAAATTAGAATTTTGGCACCCTCAAAATCAAGTCGGCTCAGGTCTGCCCCTCTTCAAGTCAGGCCTGTGATGAATGGACATGACTTTTCACCCCCGCCAACCACTATATATATAACTCAAGACTTCTTAATTTTGGCACATTCATTCACAACACATTCTCCCTCATCTTCTGATTGGTTCGTACACCTTCTGAGGCAGCTCTATTTTCCACACGTGCAAAGGGTTGCTTGGTTGTTCTGTTTTTCCTGTGTTGACTTTTCTGCAGAAGACTTTGACCAGCATTGACCGAGGACTTTCTGAGGTGATTTAACTACGTTATGACTTGGAAAGGTTCTGTTTGGGCAGCCACATTCTTTGGCACACAAATCGAGGAATTCTGGGCTTGTTGAGCAGCATTGACTGCAGGCTGGACTTTTGACTTTGACCGCAGAATGTTGACTCAGTTTGACTGGCTTTTCAACTCTTTTTTGGGCTGACTTTGACCTGTTGGAGAGGCCGAGTTCCTGACTGGTTTGACCAACTTATTTGGAGGTTGTTTGACCACAGTTTGGCCACTGTTGACCTAGTTAGGGAAAGTTGACTGCTGTTTACAGACTTCAGAATTGCAGATTTGACAGAGACAGATTTGGATCAGATTAGGCTTCTTGTTTTGGGCATTGTTTCTGGTTGGTCATTTTTCTTTGGATAGTCAAAGTTTTGACTTTGACTTTGCCATCATTGTACAAATTGGATTTTCTCTCTGCTGGACATTTGATAGTTATCAATAAGAAGAATCGGTTGGGGTTTCCCCCTTGTAGGGTTTTGCCCTGGCATTAGCCTAAATATCTGTGTTCATTGTCTTGGCTCTTCTTCCTGTGCATATTGTTGATGATGTTTTATTTACAATTACTGGCAATAATGAACTATTGTTGAAGTTTAAAGTGATTGCTATGGGAATATAAAGTGAAATTGTTTCTGGCTAGTAAGATATTGAAGTAATTGTTACAAGCATAAAACATACCATAAAACTTAGCACTCCCTCTTTTGGTTATTGTAATTTTTGTTTTTCGGTAGTATGTCGGAGGCTTACCTACGCTGATCTCAATACTCTAGGAACAGAGCCTTAGTTCGTATGTGTTTCAGACTTATGTAATCTTGGAATATAAATTACAGAAATTTCGACCAAAGCCAAATTGAAACTAAATTTTATCTTAAGTCAAAACGACACTAAATTTCGAACAAACACAATTCTACTCGGAAGTTGCTGTTAAATGTACCCTAACTAATCGGCCTGTAAGAAGTGGCCCTAATTTAAATGATTATAACGACTCGTTCTTTAGTTAAATTCAATGCCAGCTGTATTTCATTCGTCCCTGCTTATTTATTTTCCACTCTGGACTGCAATGGGTAGCCGAATTCTGTTAAATACTCACAAATTAGAACATAAGTATCTTCCCAGCTAGATTTTTTGCACCTGCCCGGGTAGATTTTCCACTTCCGGTGGTAGAAGCTGTAAAACTAATTACGATATCTTCTGCAACAGCGCAACACAGCCTTATCCTAACCAGCTTTGTAAAAAAATAATTAAAGCTTTGTAAAAATATAATTACTCTTAATCAAGTCTAGACATCTGTCTGTGTGAAATGCAAGCTCAGTGAAACAACAAAAATATTTAGCTTAATCTAAAATGTCATTCTTAACTATTCCTAAATGCAACTGGAAAAAGGCTATTGTAATGCAAAAACTGTCTAAACTGTCAAGTAAATTCGTTTAAATTATTCCTAATTATGTCGGTTTGGCCCGGATTTGTCGGCTAATTCACATGTTTGAAAGCGCATTATGAAACTGTGCAAGGTAAAGGCTACTCGCACAGTTGAGAAAATTCCCAACAATAGAGGGAAGTTGCGAAGTTTGAACCTGTCATCGGACGTATCATCGTCAACAGAACCGCTGAGTTTATTTGGCAGAGGTCCCTCTTCTTCTTGTACTGTCTCAAACCTCGTATATCTGGCAGCTCTCCGCCATTTCTCTAAGCTGTCAGTCCTTAAGCCTCTCAATTGAGGGGCAGAGTACAATATTGATTGTAGCGAAGCGAACCTTGCAGAAGCAGAGGAGGGGCGCGATGAGGGCGATGGCAAAGAGGAGCAACAACAACGGTTTTGAACCACCGTAACCATTGTTACTGCCATTGCGGGTGGAGCTTAAGCTTCACCTCGAAATGGGTGGCGCTGGTCTCGGCGATGAGTCTATTTAAATTTTTCATTTTTTTCCAATTAACACCAACAAAAAATAAAAAAATATTTAGGGAACGCTGAATTGTTCACACTTAAATCTTCTTTCTTTTTCCAATTTTTTTTTCAAACAAATAACAAATAATAATAAAAAAATTATTTAGAGAACGCTGAATTGTTCACACTTAAATCTTTTTTATTTTTCCAATTTTTTTTTTCCACATTATTGTTTAATTATACATAGGGGGCGAAATATTCACATTTTTTATTACTAATGTATCTTTTCTTTTCGTTTTGATTTTTTCCTTCTTTAATATCTAATGGTTTGTTTTTACCTGTCGAAATTGGAAATTTACATTCAGACATTTGTGCAATATAAATATTTTAATAATTTTTAAAAGGGGACTAATTTATTTGGGAAATTTATTATTAAATTTAAATAAAAACTAAAATTAAAACAATTAAAATATATTTATTTATTTTTTGTGAAATTAGTTATAAATTTTATTTGAGTTTTAATTACATATTCATTATTCAATCAAAGTTTCTTTACTATACATATTTTTAAAAATCTCAAAATTTCGTTCATTTATCTAGATTTCGATAGTGTTTTAGATTTCATTAGTGTTTTAGTTACATTTTCATTTTTCAATCAAAGTTTCTTTGCTATACATATTTAATTTTTACAGTGCTACAATGTTATTTGTTATGGACTTACACTTGCTTGAAATTTTTATTTGTAAGTTTGATCTTTTTCCAATTTTGTTTTGGCATTTGAAGTTTTGTAAGAGTGTTTATCTTTGATAGTAAGGGAGCCTCTTCACTTAAGTCTTTTGTTACAATTTGTCAAATGCAAACAAGTGCTGTATGTAGCCGGTAGCCTTGCTGTAAGTGAATGGCCTCCCTCAAGCATAAATGAATGAAGCCCTTTTTTATTTGTGCATCATTTCTCATGCTTTCGGCAAAGAAGCTAGCTGACATCAATTCATGTGGGTGTTGCCCAGGACGATCATACTATCATAACGGTGCTTGAAAAAATCTTGGATAATATTTTACAAGCGCTCTGGATTGTTTTGCTTCTTTAACGATAGTTACACCAAGTATCAAATAGACAAATCTAATCAGTGAATAGTTGAATGATATCATGCAGGACTTTTCGTTTCATCCAAGATGGGACGACCACGGTAAGAGCAAACATAATGCACAAGTCGATCACTCAAAAAAGGTTGGAATTTTAAATTTATGTTAATGTAAATTCGATAACAGTGATTATTTTTTAATACACTCGATTTTAGGTTTTGAATATTTTCGAAACGGTTAAATTTCTTTGTATTTATATATGTAATGTTTTTTTATAATAATGTTTTTGTATTTAGATATGTAATTTTTTTATAATAATGGATTGAAAGCAGTTATTTTCAGAAGAAGAAAAATATGACATTCTATTTATTCTAAATTTTCATTTGCAATTAAAACGAAAACTATTCTATATTCAATATGACCTAAAAAATTTATTTACAATTAAAAAAAACTATTCTATATTCAATATGACCTAATATATGATAAAAATTAAGCTTGTTTAGGAAAATAATCAATTATTAACTAACTGAGATCATAAAAAATGGTATGTTTGGTTTTTATAATGATTTATTTCAGGAATCAGATATGATGTAAAAATTAGAAAGAAATAAAATTACTAACTTTTATATTAAAAATGGTTTTTTATATGAACCTCCATTATATACGTCATTTATTATAGATATAAAGACACCGAGCGTAGGAAAGGACGTGGGGCAAGCACTTGGGGAGTGCATGCAACCCACCTGTCACATCATTGCTATTTCATAACGTGTGTGTCCTCTCCTATTAGTCGAGCCGCTGGCGTGTTGTGTCAAAATCTAATGGTGTTGTGTTTGTTTTATTTTCGCATTTGATCTTGATATGGAAAATTCGATTTCAATTAAATTTTTGCGACTACTAACTAGTGATTTAGTGAACTTTGTTGACTTTATTTCTATTTGATTTTAACGTTTTTCCCTAACTCTACTTGATTATGGGAGTCAATTTCTATTTGATTTTTAACTTGATTATGAGATTCAATTTCTATTTGATTTTTAACGTTTTTCCCTAACTCTATTTGATTATTTGATTATGGGATTCATTGTATGAGTGTGATATCCTCGAATTATGTAAATAAATATTTAATTTACTGTATGTTATTTTAATTATAAAATTATTTCTTGAAATTAATTACACAGAAGTGAGAAGTGATTTAGCAGTTCCTTGTAAACACTGTTTTGTGATTTAGCAGTTCCTTGTAAATACTGTTTTTATTTATTAAGTGATGTTTTTACTTATTAAGTGGTTAGGGAAAAGAGTTATTATTTACTCAAAAGAGATCTAATTTTTTTGAATATGAATAAATCTGTAAAGCTTTGTGAGCTAGATAAGTAAAACTATCTTAGATTTAGTAAATTTATTTTATATATATCTATATATATATGGAGGGGAGACTACAATGTGAGTAGTCTCAAGGTTGGGAGGCACAGTATCAAGCAGCAAAGTTTAGTTGCAGAATAAATCTGTAAAGTTTTGTGAGCCAGATAAGTAAATAAAGTGATTTAGAAAATCTGTCATGTATTTGTATATATATATATCTACATGTCGAAGTTACTAGACTGAAGGAAATTATGTATCTTCATAAATAATTATATCTACAGGTCAAATGCTCTTAGAGTGTAGAAAATGACAGATTACCATGAGAAATAGTAGGGTAGTCTGCAAATAACTTTTATGAAAATAAACAGGTAGAAGGATAACAAGAAAGGATTACAAGAACTGGTAAAGGTACCAATTAGAATGAGAAAGCTTGTAGAAAGAAATAATAATAATAAAAAATATAGAGTTTGAACGTGGGAATTCCACCGTTAAGAAAGGAAAACGAGTTAGATTATACTAGTATTAGAAATTAGGCTATCGAAGGTGTAAATTCTGTAATGAAAACCATGGTGTAAGGGAA
This sequence comes from Pinus taeda, assembly GCA_000404065.3. NCBI lineage: Eukaryota > Viridiplantae > Streptophyta > Pinopsida > Pinales > Pinaceae > Pinus > Pinus taeda. The sequence goes on from APFE031477142.1 coordinate 207,109, forward strand.
CAAAGACTTATTCATCCAGAATTACTTTTTCTTTCCAGAATTAGTTTTCTTACGGACATTAACACAAAAACTCCGGCTAAAGTAAACAAATCCTGAATAGTAGTAGGGTCATAGAAGAGAAACCATATGGTTGTATAACAGTTAGCTGAAAGCATTCACTGTACCATAACAATCATACAAATATCACACATATAAATATATTCTAGACAGCGATGAAACCCTGAGTTCAGAGAAAACAAACCAAGACAAATAATCTTCATAAATTCCTTTTGCTTAATCATTCTGGGTAATGCGAAGGAACAAAGAAAAGGAAATTATTGAATAAAAATGCTCTAAACAAATTATGAATACTAGAACAACTACAACACGACAAACGCCAACCTTAGAAGTCTCAGATAGGCATTTCTGCAAGGTCAGAAACGAACAATATTATAATACTCAGAACGAACAATATTATAATACTGAGAATGAACAGTTGCGATATAAAATGGAAAACACTGAATAATCTTCATAAATTCCTTTTGCTTAATCATTCTCGGTAATGTGAAGGAACAAAAAAAGGGAACTTGTTGAATAAAAATGCTCTAAACAAATTCTGAATACTCTGACAAGTGGTCAACATGCAAATATCTCTATGAACAAATGTCTAAATTAGATGTTGGCTTAACGTGGAACAGGCCCCAGAAAGAACTTAGGATAAGATGATATTGCAAACTTTGCCTGCACAGCCTACCACAGCGTACTTTGGATAAGATGAGATTGCCTCAATATTTTTGCATCGGGCAACATGAAGGCTGCAATAAGACCTCAATCGTTTGCCAAACTAAAAACTTTGGGTAAAATTTTGTTGAATAAAATTGGGAGCATCAAACTTAGGTTAAAATGTGAAACCACCAAAAAAAAAACCGGTCAAAGTATCAAGTAATGGTAGGTCGACGATTGATAGATCGCTATTAGTCCCAGGCAGGGACTAATAAGTCTTATTGAAACATAAGCACACATCCAATCATAGTTTTTAAAACATCCCAACAATACTTTAACACTTTGTGAATATTTTATATAACATCCCAACCATCATTTAACACTTCCTAAATATTTTAATATTTGACCAAGGCAATGAAACCAAGGAACAATAACATACAACAACAAGAAGAGTCCAAAACACATGTAGAGGTGGCACCTAAGGAAGGGGTCTTAACTTTATTATTTGAAGAGTGTTAAAGAGATACAACAAGGTTGTTGCAACATTCTGCCTACAACCATGTCACAAATGTACAATGAATATAAGGCAATATTGCCTTTTTCCTACTAAACTTGCATAATCCAACCCCTAAAGCAACTGTAGGGCTACCTCTTGTATGTCCTATCTTATTTTTTCTCTCTCTTAACCAATGCAATCCTACTATAGCAACTCTAAACTTAGCATAATTGTAAGGCTCCTTTAACTATTGGTGAATGATAAATGAATGATTAATCTTTAATGTCTTAACACTTTTGAGGTGCCATCCTATTATAGGAGACTTGTCTTGCAAGCCCCTTCGCTCTAAGGTGACCCAAGTGTCCACATTGCCAAATTCAACTATGCTCAGTGGTGCCTCTGCCCCCTTCGTGACTTGTCTACCAACCATCCAACATCCAATGATGTTGCACCCAAAGTGCCACACACTCATAAGTGCACCAAACAAGAGTGCATTTAATGAATGTGTCCTTAGTGAATATGTGACCAAAGACACCTTTACTATTCATCACAACCCTCAAGTGCGGAATGCCCATGCTTGGGATCACATGTAGCCCAAGCATCCAAGTTTATAAAATTCAATCAAGTTCTATAAGCTAATCTTATCCATCATACATCATACTTATGGATTGAACAAGGTCATCTATCATAAACCCCAGTTTACCTTCTCTCACCAAGTTCCTTTACAAGCTTCTCTTAGTACATCCAATTAATGCTAGATGTTAAGGTCGATAATGCACCTAGTTTGAGTGAAGATGCCCAACATATCCATGATGCACCTTGCCATCATGCAAGGGCAACAAAAACCAACTCTTCTAACCGGCAACCTTCTCTCACATCTATCTATATTGGTCAATGACCACCAAGGAGATCATGTAGTAAAAATGTCCAAAACCATTCAAAATTAAAATCATGTTCTAGTCAAATCATGTTATTAACTAATACTTATTTTTGTTCATTTTAAATATTTTCTTAAACAACATTAATATCCATGTGTGCGTTCAAAGTAAAAGTAAATTAGTTATAAAAAAAATTAAGGTTTGATTGTAAAGTGATTCTAAATTCACCTATAAAAACTTCGAGAACAATTTTTTTTTTTTTTTAAGCTAAGCCAAGCTAGCCCCAATGTTTGATGGAAGAACAATATTGCCACATGTGGTATGTTGTCACCAAGATTGTGCAAGGCTTGATTAATCTTGGATGCCCCATAGAATAGTTTTTATCCCCAACAATATTTATCTTCATTAATGTAGGTATTTTCAATATAGTAAGAACCATTGAATAATACTTATTTTCCTTCTTATTTATGTGTTTTTCATGTATTTTATATATAGTTTTTAGGTGCTAACAACACCTGAGATAAAAAGCGTAGGTTATCTGTTACACTTTTTGGAAGGTTTTGCGGCTTATTTTCTGGTCTAATTTGTCCAAAATCTAGCAGGGATTCATTGGAAACACAAGTTTGAGGGGTGATCTCTTCACAATCCAAGTACCCCAGGGGTTTTCCTAGATGTTGGATCCTTATATACAGTAAAAAAAACCAGTTTAAACAACACAAATCAAGATTTGATCACAATTTTTTTCACTGCATTCCAGCCAAAAAAATCGAAAGGTCTAACAAGTCGACAACGCCAAGATAAACTACTCATAAGAGCTCTCTAAAAACAACTTCATATAATTCTATAAATGTATTTTAACTATAATAATTAACAAGAACTAAAAAATGTGAATTCATTCTAATGTGACTAGTTTTGAAGGGCCTCGTTTTCTATGGTGATCTAAGTTTGAGGCTTCATGGTAGTTAGGAGAAAACACCTGAAATCCAGCCATCTTAAGAGTTAGTGTGGCATAGGTAGGGTGCAATCCCAATTAATCTTGACAACTTAGGTGTCCCCAGGACGTAGTTCCTTAAACCATATGCTAGTCTTGTAAGTCATTGACATGCTAGCAAACAAAAAATAAAAGAAAAACTTATTGTGTGTGTGTGTGAAGATATAAAAACGTAATAAAAGATAAAGCTTTTTTCTTCAATCTAAAATATTAGTATCAATAGCACTTGAGTTCCTCAATTTGTACATCAAAACTTTTATTACAGTGATATAGAGCGAAAACCACCCAAACTTTCTTTTAATGCCATAAATCCAATTTCCAACCATTGCCCTTGCTTAGAGAATCAATCAACCTTTGGTGTTATATTCTCTATAGATGTGAGCATATGAGATACTTTGAAATAGTCTTGAAATCAAATTTAATTGATCAACTAAAATCCTACGATTAAGAATTTGAATCTACTAACCCTTTTTCATGCAATTAATGACAAGAAGAGAATCCCCATAAGCCTCTGATTGATCCATTCATTTTTCACTTCCCAATTTCAGCAAAGATCTCAACACCATCATTTAAGTTGAATTATTAGTGCATGTACCCATACCACTTTGAATTAAACAAAATACTATCTAAAAATATATATTATACCACGAACATTATTGATTTTTTGTGGCCCATGCTTGATCCCATCAAAGAAACCCTAAGGATATATTTTATCTATCATCACTTCCAAAACATACCTAGGGTTTCCTTCATACAAGGACAACCAAAACGAACTCTTTTAACCGTTAAACCTATATCATATCTGGTCAATGACCACCAAGATGATCATGTAGTAAAATTACCCATAACCATTCAAAGTTAAAACCTCACACTATTAAATAAAATTTATTTTTGTTCATTTTAAATATTTTCTTAAACAACATTTATCTTCATTTTTTCATAATCAAAGCAAAATCAAAATAAATTAGTTATAATTAAGGTTTAATTGAAAAGTGAATCTAAATTCACCTATAAAAACTTTGAGGACATTTGTATTTTTATTTTTTAAACTAGGTTGGGCCAACCCCAATTTTGGATGAAAGAATGATCTACCCACCTGTGGGATGTCATCACCTGGATTGTGTAAGGCTCGGTCGACCCTTAATGCCCCATAGGACAATTTTTATCCCCCACAGGTAGCTCCCACCCTCAACCCCTCCTAATGAGATTTGAACTAGTGACCTTACGAGTTTACAGGATAATATTTATCTTCATTCATT
>APFE031477143.1:23411-41523 GCA_000404065.3 Pinus taeda
GCTAATGAAAAAAGGGCATTTTTTAGGGCTAATCTTCAAAAGGTGTCTTCAGGGATATTGAAGTTCATACTCAGGAGACTCCAATGCAAGTGTTTTCAAGTTGTGTCACTGGTCACAGGTCCGTAAATGTGTCCTCCAGTGTGCGACAGCAAGGGTAACAAGGACGGTGACCAACGGTGACAAATTACTGCGTAACACTCCCCACAACAATCGGGTGTACATGCAAACAAGTTGGCTGACAGTGGTTCATAGGGATCTTAAGTTTTATGAGGAGAAGGCCATGTGAGTATCCCTTGAGAGGGAGCTTGAGCTACATGTGGAGGAGGAACTTTTAGTTCCAAAGGTTGAGGAGCCTCAGATTGATGTGGAGTAGCTACATGCAGAGGTTCCAGGAGTGGAGGTGACCCAGGTGGATATTGGTGGACACCTGCCAAGTCCACTTGGACCCCCACCATTATTTCTGTCAGCTTTTCAGTTTCCTTAATTATAGCACAGTTTACTATTTTTAGTAGTTTTTCGGGTCCTAAACTTTTGGAGCTGTTTTGAGGCCCTAAACAACGTTTTTTGGGAAAACTAGGAGAAACATGGGTCCATGGATTGATGTTGCCATTCCCAAAGTTGTAGTTCTCAGATAGATCTTTCTAACGAGATATTGTGCGCATCAAACGGAGATCGTATGCCAAAGTTACGGCCCCATTTGGGTAAATTAGTACATCACCTTCCCGGGGTCGTAACTTTGGCATATGATCTCCGTTTCATGTGCACAATATCTTGTTAGAAATATATATCTGAGAACTACAACCTTGGGAAGAGAAACATCAATCCATGAACCCATGTTGCTCCTAGTTTTCCCAAAAGACGTCATTTAGGGCCTCAAAATGTCTCTGGAAGTTCAGGACCCAAAAAACTGTTAAAAATAGTAAATTGTGCTACAATTAAGGAAAATCAAAAGTTGAAAGAAATAATGGTGGGGGTCGAAGTGGACTTGGTAGGTGGCCACCAATATCCACTTGGATTAGGAGACATCCACTTAGGGAGAGTCTTCCAGAGAGGGAAGAAAGTGCACTAGAGAGGCTGACAGATTGTTGGATGATACACGTGAGAATGTGGGAGCACCCTGTTCTCAGTGCAGACAAACAAGGTTACTAGAGAGGTACACTGGATACATGGCACTTGTGGGTGCATGTGTTGTGATAGAGCCATCTTCCTTTCAAGAAGTAGTGCAACAACCAGTTTGGGTTGATGTGATGGTGGAGTATGACTCCATAGTTCGAAACAATGTTTGGGATGTGGTCCCAAGACCGGAGGAAAAATTAGTTGTGAGCTTCCATTGGATTTAAAAGGTAAAGAAATCTACATATGGTAGTGTGGAGAAGCTTAAGGCCAGATTTGTGGCCCATGGCTTTTCCCAAGTAGATGAGATTAACTATGATGAGACCTTTTCTCCTATTGCAAGGTACTCATCTATCAGATCTATTTTGGCACTATCTGCATAGATGGGTTGGAGTATCCATCATATGGATGTGAAGACTTCCTTCCTCAATAGCATGATTGAGGAAGAGGTGTACATAGAGTAGCTCGAAGGTTTTGAAATATTGGACCATGAGTCGCATGTGTGCTGACTCAAGAGAGCGTTGTATGGGTTGAAGCAAGCACCCTGTGCATGGTACACCATGATCGATAGCTACTTCACTGGGTTGGGCTTCATGAAGAGTGAAGGAAATGCGAACCTATATCACATAGTGGTGGAAGGTGAGGTTTTGATCATTGTACTTTATGTAGATGATCTCATATTGACAGGTGATGAGAAGCTTATCAAATCTTGCAAGGAGGACCTTGCAAGAGAGTTTTAGATGAAGGACATGAGACTCGTGCATTACTTTCTTGGCATGGAGGTGTGGTAGGGAGATGGGGAGTTGCTTGTTTCTCAAGGCAAGTATGGAAATGAGATACTCGGGAGATTTTGCATGGAGAGAAGTAAACCCATGTAGACTCCTCTAGTTGGTAACTGGAGGAAGAAGGATGCTACTTAAGGAGAAGTAGTGGAAGCTACTATTTACATGAAGCTTGTGGGTTGACTCATGTATTTGGTGAACACACGACCAAATATGTGTTATGTAATTAAACAGCTTAGTCAAGTGATGGTTAGGTCTACCAAGCTATATTGGAAGGTGGAAATGAATGTATTAAGATACCTCATAGGCACTACTCAGTTTGGGTTGTGGTACAAATGGACAAAGGGAGTGAAGCTTCAAGGCTTCATTGATGCAGATTGGGTGGGGAGTCCATCTGATAGGAAGAGCACATCAGGAGGGATATTTAGTGTTGGGTTAGTTGTAGTTTCTTGGTATAGCAAGAAACAGATATCGGTTGCACTCAGTCTAGTAGAGGCACAGAACATGGCTGCAAGTCAAGAAGCATGTGAGGCTATCTAGATGAGGAAGATCCTGGTTGGATGTTTTGGTCAACAGATAGATCCGGCAGTGATTTATTGTGATAATCAGAGTTGTATCAAACTCTCTGAAAATCTAGTTTTTCATGATTGGTCCAATCATATAGATATCCGGTATCATCATCTTAAAGATTGTGTATTGAGGCAGATCACGTTGTTAGATTACATTCCCATGAATGAGCAAGATTTTGACATCTTGTCAAAGGCATTGCCAAGATGTAAATTCAATTTTCACGGAGACACGATCGGGGTAGTGGATAATCCCTTTCTTGTTGAGAGGGAGTGTCGAGAAATGGCAAAAAGAAATTCCAATTTAATTTGTCCTTGAATTAAACTGTGAATTAAAAAATAATTCTTTTCTCATAGAAATTTGAAAATAATTAATTAAGTTTAATTAACTTAATTAATTTAGGACATTCAAATTGGAAGACTTTTAGAAGACATGTATGTTCTCCCAAACTTATAGGATTTTAGGATGAGTTATGAATGAGTTGTAATTAGTTATCTTAGTTTATTGAGTTAAGTCCTGTTAAATTAGTTCCAATAAGTTTCAGGAACTAATAGTGAGTAAACAGTCAGTTGGGACACTAGTGGCATAAATAGTGCTAGTTAACTGAAGATTCCACCATCATAAAGTCATGCATGATGATTCTGAGAAAGACCCAGCTGAGACTAGAGTGTAGTTATAGTGTAGTATTTGTTTTAGATTTTTCTGAGTTGCACTGACAGTGCATGCAATTAGGAACTGATCCTTAATGGATTGCGCTATTTTTAGAGGCTATATTTCCCTTTAAATACAAGCTATCCTTCATAGTAATTGCACATTGGAATATATACTTCGAGAGCTTGCGAAGAGGCTAAGCTTTGGCCTTTGAGCTTGATTATGAGTTGGAGATTGAATTCGCTGAGTGCTGGGATTTTTCTAAAGAGAACAAGCATTGTAATTTCATCTTGATTTTCTAGATTAATACATAACATATAGTGAGGTTTTGAGCTATGGATTTCCCTAGATATTTATTGTTTTATGTGCTTTTGATTCTATTCCTCTATAGATTATTGTTTGTTCGATGTTTATGGGCTTCCACTGTAAAGAGTAGAAGTACATTCTTGTCTCTTGCTTTAGCAAATTGCATTAGCTTGTGAATCTATAGGTTTTTCTACACATTTGAGTTCTCATTGAGCTCAAACATTTTGTTTGTCATGTTTTACACATTATAGAGGAGAGAGACTCTACAAAAAGCTGAAGACATTGAGGATAGCCATGAACCCATCCCATAGAGGGAGGATGGTAACATTATTTTTCCCTTCACAGGTTTTGATTAATAAAATATATTCTTTATATATCTGGTTTCCATTGGATTATTGGAGTTATGTGAGCTTATTTTACTATTCCATTTTGTTGTTTAACTATGTTTGTTGCATAGATTAGGGCTTTGGCAAGTTTTGTTTCTATCATTTACTACAGATATACACTATTTAATATCCATTTATATTGTTAGGGTTGTTTTTCATCCACAACCTAAAGTGGTTTATTTTCATACATCTTCAAGAAGAAAACACAATAACAAATTGGTGACTCCACTGTGTTTTTAATTCTGATTCAGAAACCTAGGTGACCTTCAGTTTTTAGCTTAAGGTTTTTCTTTTTCAGTCTCTTAATTTTTTTACTAGCATTCTAATCCTATATTAGTCAAATTTCTAACTTCCACAAATTTTCTGGTCATTTACGTAGGTCACAGGAACCAGCCACAACAAAGATGACAAATTTTTCTGAGACTTGCCACCCAAGAACTAAGGAGTAGAAATTACAATTTTTTGCCCCAAAAGTGTGATCTGGAGGTCTAGAGGGCACTTCCTGGCCCAAAAAGTGTGATATCCCCCTAAACAGCTCAATACTTGCGATTTTATGTTTTCTAGGATTTTTCATATCTATTTTTGGGTTTTGCCGAGACTTGTCTGTTGGGTTGGTTGACCACTGCCTTAGCCTGCTTATGCCTTGATCTAATCTATTTCACTCATCAAAGTGGAATTTAGCCCCATAGGGCTTCTAGTACGCTTCCACCTTTATAAGAGGAGTTTAGCTGAGTAAGAAGTCTGATTTTCGGCAGAGCTTTCAACCATATTTTCCATATTTGTACCTTCCTTTTTCAGATCTCCATAGATAGGTTGTTTCCATCCAAAGCTCCCTCTTAAACCTTTTTTGGTAATTTGCCTTAGGCTTCCATTGTTTTCCCTAGGCTTGACACCCATCTCCCTATCTTTTTGCAATGATTTTCCTCACTAGTGCTTTGTTGTTACTGTAGAAAATTTGTGATATGTTAACCCGATAATGCAATATAAATCAAAGCAAAATACTATAACCTACTTCTACTATCAATTTGTGGAAGCTTAAAGATCAAGAAGAAAAATATATCCAGAAGAAGAAGAATCAATGGCATAATACACTTGAAAATACTTTGGGGAAAGCCTCAGCTAAAAACCCCACACTATTGTATTATCTACATGGTGGAAATACATTGGAATTATACAAAGCCTTAGCTCTCACAGCTAGCTAGCTCTCAGTACAATCCTCACATATGCTCACAAGCAATCTTCTCTTTTCTCTAGCCTTCCTCTCTGCCCTCCAAGGTCCTATTTCCTTGTGTTGTTCCTTGTGGATGATTTTCCGATTACCAAGTGGAAAACCAAGCCTCCAACACTGTGCAATCCTCAAGGATGAATCCTTGACTGCATGCATGAGTTTTCTCCATGAGAAAACACATGCAACTGATAGTACAATGTCCTTGAACATTAATATCATCTAGGTCTTTCTCAGAATAGACATGCATGAGTTTCTGATGAGGGAATCTTTAGTTAACTTGAGTAGCACTAGTTGAGTGCATTAATGCATCAACTAACTATTAACTCACTATTAGTTCCTCAAACAGTTTGGAACTAATTTAACTGGACTTAACTCAATAAACTGAGTTAACTAATTACAACTCAAATATAACTCAATCTTATCTCCTTAATTTAAGGGATAACTCTTGCATGACTTCAAGAAGACTTCTAACTTGAATTTCTCCAACTAATTAATAATTTCCAAGTAGCTGTTAAGACTAAATTTCATTTTAATTCATAATTTAATTCAAGGACAAATTAAATTGGAATATTCTTGTTGCCATATTTCAACACTCTCTCTCAACAAGAAAGGGATTATCTGCCACCCCGATCCTGTCTCTATGGAACTCAAATTTACACTTTGACAATGCCTTTTTCAAAATGTCAGCATCTTTCTCCTCTATCGAAATATACTACAACAACATGATCTTCTCGACCTGTGAAAAGCCATGGGCAAAAAATCTTGGCTTATTCTTCTCCATACTACCATCAACAGCTTGCTTTACCTTGTAAAGCCAACGGGAATTCACAACTGACGTGTTCTCTGGTCTTGGAACGACGTCCCAAACACTGTTATGAACTATGGAGTCATACTCCTCCACCATAACATCAAACCAAATCGGCTGCTACACTACTTCCGCAAAGGAAGATGGCTTGGTCTCAACACATTCCCCAACAAGGGTCATGTATCTAGTGTACCTCTTAGGTGACCTTCTCTGTCTGCGTTGAGAAGATGGTGCTTCCACATTCTCTCTCTCACCCTCCAACAATTTGTCAGCTTTTCTTATGCGCTTCCGTCCATCTCAGGAAGACTTTGCTTGAGTGGATGTCTCCACTCTTGGAACTTCTGCATGCGGCTGCTCCGCATCAGTCTAAGGCTCCTCCCCCTTAGGAACCAACAATTCCTCCATAGCCTGTAGTTGGAGCTCTCTCTCAAGAGAAACTTGCATGGCCTTCTTCTCATCAAACTTGAGATCTCTGTGAACCACTGTCTTTCGACTAGTAGACAAGTACACCTAATAGTTGTGAGGTGTATCAGTGTACCCCACAAGTATCCCCAACTCTGTTGTCATCTCAAGCTTCTTTCGTGCATCCTTTGTAGCATGACAATATACCAATGAGCCAAAGATCCTGAAGTGACCCACATTTGGTCTCTTACCAGAGAAAGCTTCCTATGGTGTCTTCATCCCAAGTATGCAATGCAGGCTTCTATTATGCAAATAGACCATTGTGTTGCATGCCTCAGCCCACAAGTGAAGTGGTAGGCCTTGGTCATGCAACATTGCCCATGTGGCCCCTACAATAGTTCTGTTCTTCCTCTCAACCACCCCATTTTGCTATGGGTTATGAGGTGTTGTCAACTCTCGTTTAATTCCTTCCACTGCACAGAAGTCCTTAAACTCTTGAGAGACATATTCTCCACCGTTTTTGCTTCTCAAGGCCTTGATCTTCTTCCATGACTGTTTCTCGACCAAAGCTTTGAACTCACAAAATTTTGTGAAAGTTTGGTCCTTCTTCTGCATGAAATAAATCCAGCATTTACGAGAATACTCATCAATGAAAATCACATAATACCTTTGCTTCATTGTGGATGTCGTTGAGAATGCTCCACACAAATTAGTATGAACTCGCTCTAAGATAGCCTTTTCTCGACTATCTTGATCATGAAAGGAAGACTTGATGTACTTTCCCAAGGTACAACCTTTGCATGTGTCAACTTGCTCAAGTTTACCTTTGGGAAGTCCTGTAGATATTTGTTGCATTATCTTCAAAGCCCCACGATGCAAATGGCCCAACCGCTTGTGCCACAAATTGCCAATGTCTTGGCTTTGCACCATTTCTACTTTCGTACTCAATGTTGCACAATCATCTACCTCTAGTTTATAGATATTCTTCACCTGAATCCCTATCCTCTTGTTCTGACCCGTGTTTATGTGTCTTAGGAATGCCTTTCCTTTACTAATGGCAACATCATAGCCTTTGTCCTCCAACATCACAACCGATACCAAGTTCTTCTTCAGTCCAGGCACATACATCACATCTATCAAGGTGAGAGGAGCTCCATGCTCCCTCTGAAAAGAAACCGTGCCCACTCCTAAAACATTATACCTTCCGTCGTCACCGATCTCTATGAACATCTTGAGGTCTTTCTCCTCCAAGGCACTGAATATTTTTTTATCACCATCATGTGGAATGGGGCTCCACTGTCAAGATACCAAACACAACCCATCATTGATGAAACCATGCATGTGATGAGGTTAAAGTCCATTTCGAACTAAGAGGCTAATGCCTCACCTTCCAATCCTTTCGAGGATCCCTTCTTGGACTTCTTCGATGGGCAATTAGTTGCATAATGTCCCATCTTGTGACAATTAAAACATCTTACTTTAGACATGTCACCCTTCTTCCCTCCATGAGAAGAATTCGATTTTAAATGGGAAGCATTCCCCTTCCCTTTCCTTGCCTTACTTTCTAAGGCTAGATTTTCTTCATCATCATTCTTGGATGAAGAACCATCTCGTGTGCTACTCTTGATCTCCTCCTGCATAATATTTGACCACAGTCATTCCCAATCTGGAAGTTTATCCCTTCCATTCATAGGGTCCCGGTAGCTATTCCAACTCTTTGGAAGGACAAGGAGAGCGAGGCTCACCACATCATCATCGGAAGTAGTTATTCCGACACTTCCAAGCACATCTCTATAGGTGGTGAGCTTGTTTAGATATGTAAAAACAGTATCGCCCTTCTCCATCTTGATTTTTCAAAGCTTATCCTTGAGTTCCAATTTCCTCTGGTTGCTATTGTTCTAGTAGAGGTCCTTCAATGTCTTCCACATTGAAAATGGAGTATCTTTCCCATGGAGACTCGAGACAATATGGTCTCAAACTCCCTCAAGGATGATCTGTCTCACCTTCACCACACACTTCTTCCACTCAACCAACTCTTGTGCATTCCTTAAAACCATTGTCTTCTAATACAACCTCCATTCTATCTTTCCATGCTATGTAATTCGAGCTACCTTCCAAGGCATACTCAAGTCTCAAGCCATAGAATGCCATTGGCTAACCTTGAAGTATGATATGAATTCGATTTGCACCTGCAACCCCAAACTTCAAACTTCGAATTCTCTTCTCATTATATTGTTCATAGTTCTGATACCATGTAGAAAATCTATGATAGGTTAACCCGATAATGCAATATAAATCAAAGCAAAATACTATAACCTACTTCTACTATCAATTTGAAGAAGCTTAAAGATCGAGCTGAACAATATAACTAGAAGAAGAAGAATCAATATCACAATACACATGAAAATACTTTGGGGAAAGCCTTGGCTAAAAACCCCACACTATTGTATTATCATACATGGTGGAAATACATTGGAATTATACAAAGCCTTAGCTCTCACAGCTAGCCAGCTCTCAGTACAATCCTCACATATGCTCACAACCAATCTTCTCTTTTCTCCAGCCTTCCTCTCTGCCCTCCAATCTCCTATATCCTTGTGTTGTTCCTTGTGGATGATTTTCCTATTACCAAGTGGAAAACCAAGCCTCCAAAACTGTGCAATCCTCAAGGATAAATCCTTGACTGCATGCATGATTTTTCTCCATGAGAAAACACATGAAACTGATAGTACATTGTCCTTGAACATTAATCTCAACTGGATCTTTCTCAGAATGAACATGCATGAGTTTCTGATGAGGGAATCTTTAGTTAACTTGAGTAGCACTAGTTGAGTGCATTAATCCAACAAACTGACTGTTAACTCACTATTATTCTCAAATAGTTGGAACTAATTAACTGGACTTAACTTAATAAACCTGAGTTAACTAATTACAACTCAAATATAACTCAATCTTATCTCCTTAATTTAAGGGATAACTCTTGCATGACTTCAGAAAGACTTCTAACTTGAATTTATCCAACTAATTAATTTAAAATAAATTAATTAATTATTTCCAAGTAGCTATTAAGACTAAATTCGATTTTAATTCACAGTTTAATTCAAGGACAAATTAAATTGGAATATTCTTGTTGCCATATTTCAACAGTTAATGCACCACTTTCCAGCAACACAGTGTCATTTTATCCTAGTCACACAGACGCTTAGATATCTCGGCATTTTTTGTGTGTTTTTAGTTGATTTCACCACCAACTAGCACAGTGTTTGCAAACCCGGTTTGTGTGGGGTTTAGAGACTTGATTTGTTGATCATTTTCTGTTTTTAATTTCAGTTTATTTCAGAAATTTCAAACACGATCCAAGCTTAATTAATAAAGACACTTGCACACAAAAGAACACCTTAAGTGAATGACACTTGGTTTACACCACTAATCCAAGACTTAATTAATTTATCTCCCCACATAGAGACAAAAACATCTTGTTGATCTCCATTCACCATTTTCGTGTCACTTTTGTCTTATAACCACTGCACCACCAAGGTGTTTGTTGCAAAGACTCTTAGGCATTCCTTCCCAGTCTCCTCTTGGGCATATTACTCCTCCCTGTAGGATTTTAGTTCATAGTCCCCTGAGTCCCCATACCGAATCCTCTTCCGGTTCATATGATTCCTCATCTAATTTTGAGCCTCCTTCATTGCATATTGTTATCATGTCAGGACCCACTACAAGTATAGGAAATCAACCTGGTGTTGGCTCTGGTTCTACACTGGTAGTCACATCTAGCAGAACTACTACAGGAACCATTCTGGTAGCTCCAACGTTACCTTTCATGGCTGGGTTAAGCCTCATGGATTTTAGCTAGTTGATAAATGACCCTATACACCACAATGTTGGTTGGCTAGCTATGTCGACTAAGTTTCCCTCTGACATCCCCAAGTTTGAGGGTAATACTAGAGAGGACCCCACCAATCACGTCCGCTCCTTCCATATGTGATGTTAATCCAACTCCATCACTGATGATTCCATTTTTCATCAGTTGTTCCAATGCAAGCTCACTGGAGATGCTGCAAAGTGGTATGTCAACTAGCTCGTCGCCTCTCATTCCACTTTGCATTACTTTCATATTTTCAGTTACCTCTCCGATCCAACACTGGTATAGAGCTCTTGACCATATTCTATCAGTCCTCTGCCACCTGCCTTTCCAATCATGTCCAGGAATGGTGTAGAAGGAAGATCATGTGTTGTACTCCACCCTTCGAAGACTGTGTCTACCTCGATTGGTTTCCTAGGACTCTTTTAGCGCCTATTTCCAAATATTTTGTGTCTCACTTTCCTTAGACAATGGAAGAGGCTCTCCAGATTACTCTAATATATGACTTGATTTATGCTCAATCTGGTTATGTCTATACCATGATACTAGACCTCCCTCATCCTAGTGGTTCCAATGCATCGAGGGCATCTCACATCGCCAATGATATCATTGGAGCTATTTCACATCCTTTACCATATACTTAGCGGATTTACGGATATCCGCAGGGGGGCACCAGTTACTCTAAGACTTATGCCCTTCCTACTAGCAACATGTATTTAGGACAAAGCACCTCTTATGCATTCACCCAACCACATCAGTAGATGCTAGGGCCATCTAGTTTTCAACCTATCAACCATATTGTTGCCACTTCATCATCTTACAGTATGCACCTCTGAGTTCTCCAGCCCCTCATGCATTAGCGCCACATCCTCCGATGCATCCTTAGTCCCAGAAGCCACTACCCCCTTAGGGTTTAGTGTTTACACAAAAGAGTGCGATCAATCCCCAAAATTCAAAGAAAACGGATAAAGGGAAAGGTGACAAGGGTAACCAAGGTAACTAAGGTAATCAAGCTAATGAACCCCAAGTAAACTAGCCTAACACTAACAACTAACAACAGGGCAACCAACCCAAGCAGACCAAGGTTGTTTGTAGGAACAAGCCTTGTGCATGTTGTGGTGTACTTGGCCACTATACTCATGAGTGTCCCCTATTACCCTAGATGCGCCAAATGGGGGAAGCCCAAGCAACTTCTAGAGGTCAACCGCCCATGCAGCAACCACCACAGAATCCTTCACCATCTCAACCATATGTGCTCACAAATCCTTTCCCTCAAAAAGGATTTGTTATTTCTCAACTTGAGCAAGGTCAAGCAACCCACCTTCCCCAACCTTCTGGTCCTAGTGACTACTAGATCCTCATGATGAATTTTGACGAGGTTAATACCTATGACATCAACTTGCAAACTCGGTCACGTCAATATGACAGGCCATCGACTTCTTCTGCCACTAAGCCAAAAACCAAAGCATCTAATGAGCCTCTAACAAAACCAAATGGTCTGCTACATTGAGTCAATTCCTAATATCCCAAGGGACCATTACATTGTAACACATCTTCTAACCGAGGCTCCCATACATACAGTATGGTAGATGAATTAGTGCAATCCCCTACTGCCATTTCGACATTGAGGTCCTCCATTCATGCCCATATAAAAATAAATCTATACTAAATGCTTTGGGCATTGTAGATCCTTCAGAAAATCATTTGATTGTCTTTCCTTTTGATACGTTAGAGCATCCTCCATTACCTCCATCTGTTTCTTTCCTGATACCAGTCCGAGTTCATAATTCCATCATCTCCTAATGCATTATCAATGAAGGCACATCCACCTGTGTGATTTTTTCTACCATTTCGAAGCAACTCAAGTCACCTAAACTATCACCATCCACCATCACTTTGCATGCTTGGGACAATCACACCTCGCAGTATCTCAGCATGTATCGCAATTGTCCAGTGACACTTGTGGGAAAGATTGTTCATGTAGACATAGAGGTTATTGATGCCCTTCTAGATTACAACATTCTCTTAGGTTGTAGTTACACTTATGCCATGTTACCTGTCACGCCTGTTGTTTTCCACAAGATGTGTTTCCCCCATGAAGGGAAGATCGTCAATATTGATCAGTTGACATACTACGAGTCATCATCCTTGACCTCCCCTGAGTCCATTATCTCTTTGATGTCCAACAAAGAATCTCCTACCCCTCTCACCAGTGTTTCATGTAGATTCTACAAAGATTCCTCATTATTAGGTGCTTTCCCAGGTCCTCCCCCTCCTATCTCTGAGCCTATCTCAAAAAGGCTTTTCATGTTACAAGCATCACGCAGTGCTCAAAATAAGTCTAGTACATCTAATCAACAACCATCTCCTCGGAACTCTATTGTTACCATCTCAGTTGAGCCATCCGGATCCAACCCCTAAGGACCTCCTCCATCTGTGGGTGCCTTTCCTTTGTTCCCACCAAGAACTGTTTCTGTAGGTCTTAACCATCAAGGATTTTTTCCACCAGGACATTTCCCTGCAAGACATATACCTTTCTTGTTTCCTCCTCCTAGAATCTTTTTTTTCCTTGTCATGGCTTCATAACATGACTTTGGGGATCCCATTGCAGTACATTGATCCCCTAGCAAAAACTTGGCCTAGTCAGCTCAAACCATATCATGCTTTGACCCTGGTTCAACCAGTCCCTACGATCCCTATCACTACTCTAGTTCCACCGCAACCTCAACAGGAACCCACACATGTTGTGAAAGCATTCAGAGAGGGGGAAAAAGCCAAGAAAAGCTAACCTAAGGATAAAGCTCTCCAAGCACCTTCCGCTCCCATAGCTCCAAAGGTGACACCTCCATGTGCTTTGTGTGAGGTTGTTGGGCATGCCACTAATACCTATCATAAGCTTCCTCTTATCAAACTTTTGGTTCATGAAGAATTCCCTTAGTCAAATATCCCTGAGGTCCAAGTTACCTTACCGGGAGTAGCTAGGGAAATCAAAATGTTGCGCACAAATCACCCTTGTGCCTTGTGCGATCATCATGGTCACTATTCCCATTGTTGCCCTCATCTTGACAAATTTCTTGATTTCTTTCAAGCACTTTGCGAATACAAGGCCACTCATAGTGGATCACCTACCCCTCTACCCATGGATTCTAGTACCACTAGTACACCAGAATAGGGGGACTCTAATCCCACCATCGTGATCCCTCCCCCCGATGTTAAGGATATGGACACCACCATCCATATCTTTTACCTATCGTCATCCTTGAGTTCCTCACAGGAAAACCTCTCTGAGTTTTTTTCACACATTTCTATCGATCCTCCTTCGTTAGAAGCTCAGGTCTCAATATTGGTAGATTTTTCATCTACTAGCTTGTTGTCTACCATTCTAGATGATGTGTATGTGAATCTTATTTCTTAAGATGATGTACCAGGTATCGCCTCTACACCATGTGGTCAATATTCCTCATGTCCCCCCATCTTCTATTCTGATGGGGACATCATGGAAGCCATGATTATGATTATCGTTGGGACGGTATAAACCATCGTGTGTACTTCCTTCCATATTTGGAGTCCACCACTCTTAATACATCCAGTACACCCATAGCATACTGGGGGTCACATAGGCCCCTACATCTCCTTATCATCCTTTGGAGGATCTCGTGCCAAGTTGGGTCGAGATGCTTGAATCCATTTTTCAAGCACTCAAAACACAATAGTGCTCCACAAACTCCTCTTGCTAGGGGGCATCATTCCCACCTTTGCATACCAAATGAGTCCCCTCCATCACATATTCTCGCAGGAAGTGTCCCATGATTGGGGCATGATGGTTTTCCCCTGGCCATCTCTCAATTGATTAACATAAGTCTTTGCTTAGAACCCACCAAATCTAGGTATGGTCAATTATCCTCCCATTCCTTGGATAGTTTGTCCTATCGGCCTCTTCGACGAGCCATATTCACATCACGTATTGTAAACATTTGATACCATATCTTCAAATATTATACTCTATGTCATACCACCTAGTCCCCATGTTTGACTTAGTGGTTGAGGATGATTCTAGACCTCCTCTAGTATTTCATTCTCATTTTCCTCTTCCCTTAATTCTTCACTAGGAACCATTGTTCCAAGAAGCATTAAGGCCATCTTAAGACAAGTTGTTGGATACCTATACCAATAGGTTTCATATTTCATGATTGGAAAATTCAAATGCCAAATATGCTCTAGTTTGTCGATACAAAGATCCCATATTTCCAAGAGTATGCAAGATGTGTACATGCCTTCATGTTTACTAAATTTTGATGGATGGTCCAACAGTCCAATCTGGATCATGCCATGTTTCAATTTTATGTTGTAGAGTAGAGAAAGAAGTCTGTCCATACTGTTTAATCTTGGCAGACCAATAGTTAGGCAGAGAAAGCTAAGGTTCCCAACTGCTTAATCTGGGGCCTTGGAAGCAATAAGGGTAGTGTTAGATAGGCAATCAAAAGAAAAAACCAATGGAAAAGAAAAGGCACATAAGGGTCTGCAAGTCCAAGTGCACCCTCCAAGAAGAAACAAAAAATGCTAGGCAAAGTAGATGGGTAGGTAGATGGGGTTGCAGAAGATGTATTCCTTTCAAACTGAATCCTGCTGGTCATTATAAAGAAAACAACACAATGGAGCATGTCTAACTTCCCTTTTTCCTTGTTTTACACTCATTACTAACATCCCTACACCAGTTATGTTTATGAAATAATTCAAGGTGTTATGTTGGTTCTTGTCTCCTTTAAGAGCCACATTTCTTGTGCAAAATTCTTTTCATTTTGATCTACTCCCTAAGCTAAGTTGTTTTCAAATAAACTTAGTGTTATCACTCCTCATTCACCTTCTCACTCCACATTAACCCTAACTTCTATTATCTAATTCCCTATGTCACCCTTTCCCTATTATTATAACACCATGGTGTATAAACCCCAAACATTCTATAAATATCCCCCCCTTGGCATTATAGCCATATGATTCGCTACTAGGGAATTAAATTGACATCTAGTTAGTTTGAGAACCCAAGCCTTACCTCTATTTCACCTTCAGAACTCATCTACCCATTCAACCCTCCATTTGCCTAAGAAACCTTGGAAAAAACCCATTTGCACCCTTAGACCCGCTCAAAAGGCAAAAATGCGTGGAAAACCCACTTTTTCCGCCTTATCCTAAGTTTGGGACCTATGTGCACTTTTATACAGAATTACACGAAAAACCCACTTATCCTAAGTTTTTTAAGCCATGCGCGATTTTGCAAAGAAATACGTTGAAAAACCTTTTGTTCTGACTTATCCTAAGTTTCGGAGAAAAATGCAACTTTATAAAGAAATACATGGAAAATCATACAAATTCATCAATATTCGTAAGGGTCCCGTCGGGCACAAATCCCATGGAAAATACTTTTTTATTGCCTGCCCGACGCCGTATCATCCGCACAGTTCATCAACCCGTCGACCGTCCGATCGGGCGCTTTTCATCCAACAGTTGACGTGGATATCGGACCGGCCTCGGCGTCCGAAAGATAGCGTCTGATATCTGTCAGAGGCTGACGTCAGGCCTCGGCCACGCGTCATCCCCACAGCGTATCGGAGCCACCTCTGATAGATTCCCTTCCGTATCATAAGCGGTGCAATATGATACCGCCTGCGGTTTCTGGTTTCCACTAAATCCCCTGCCAACGTCACTGCCAGTGTCACTGCCAGCGTCATCACCACGTCCGCACCCCTGTCCGCCATTGCTCCACCTGTCTTCCACCTCACCACCCCCGTGGACCACTCATAAGCCGCCACGTCACCTGATGACGTCATGCTGACGTCATCCGACCCTGACCCACCCGATGACGTCATGTTGACGTCATCTGAAAAAGGTGCCAATATCCCAAAAATCCATATTTTGGCCAACTTTTCGCGTTTTTTGTACTTTTGACAAAAACTTCTGTTGCGCCTTCTGCATGCATTTTACGTCCAAATTTGCACCAACCTGCTGAATTCAACCTGGAGACCTTCGGCGCGCCTACCCACCTGCATTTGTGACCCGGACTGTCAATATACCAGGTATTTATCATTGTTAATCCTCTCTGCGCCTGGTTTTGTATGCAAGTGATTGAAAATTGACTTAAAACACTGAAAAACACATAATTCACCAGTAAATCCCTTGTGCCCAGTTCCCATTTGAAGTTGGAAGCTCGAATTTCACCGGCTAATCCTTGTTACCTAAGCTTTTCTCATAACCTGCATTCTATTCGCGCAGTCGTGAACAGGAAACCCGAACTTACACCTAAATACTGTGATATAACTCTGATGAAAGCAAGTATTTGCTCTCCCTTCACTATTGTGTGCAGTATTTCAATTTCTGCAGTTTACCCTATCGTCCTCTGTTTCTCAATTCACCTCTTTGTCCAAGCAATACTCTTTTCTATTACCCAGCCTAGTGACATCAATTTTACATACAAAACAGAGTTCTCAAGTAACCATGGATACACCAGTAGCACCTGTGGCCCTCAATATTGCCCCTTTGAATGCCCCTCAGAGAGAATTGGAATGGCAGGCTTTAGCAGATTTCGATTACCAAATCTCTGAGGAATTCCTATCACAAAGAAAATTCCGCCTCCACCTGCTAAATGAATTAAAGGCCAAACATGTGGCTGGAACAGATATATTGGGCATTTGGGATTCATTCCTCCCAATCTTCAAGCTTCCTCAGGTCAATCAATTCCCTGACCTAATTCACCTATGTGCTGAATGCTATGATCCTACTTAGAGAGCTGTGCTTGACCCTTCAGGCTCAGTTGTTTTCTACATTACCCCTGAGGCCATCAGAGAGATGCTGCAATTTAAGACTGAGAAGAAATTGGTTCCTTTGTCTTTGTTTGATCTGATAAATCAAGGAGCTAAGATGTTGACAGATGCTCAGATCACAAAGCTCAACCAACTATTTATTAACTCTGATACTATGAAATACCTTCCCATTTTTCATGGTTACCTCAATCCATTGGGTAGGGACCTTGCAGATATGATCAGTCCCATTCTGGGTTATAACTCAATTGAGTATATTGATGAAACTGTACTGGTAATAATGCTCATGTTTTCCCTTGGTAAAACTCCAATCTGCTATGACTATGCCACCTACATATCATACAAAATGCATGAGCAATTTATGAACCTATCAAGGGAAAAGGTGTTCAGATACTCCTCCTACATCTACCACCTAATTTTATACTATCAACATGAGAAATTTTCTTTTGGTATGAAAAGAGTGGATGAATAAGGAAATCCAAGGTCAGTAGTGTATTGGACCTCAATTTTTCACTGCAGAGCCTATTCTCCATACACTTACTGTGAGTTTATAGACCTTTTCATCCACCCAGCCATGTCTCTGTTCCTGAGCTCATCTCCTCCAAGACTGACCGATGAGATGAAGAGGATCCTTCAGTTGTCCAAGGTATACAACATTGGGGATTGGTTTTGTTACCAAAACTACACCGTTATTAGAATATATGGTTGTGAGTTACCCCCATACAGACTGGCCAAATATATGCCCATGAGATTGTTTTCCCTTGAATACTTTAGGCAGTTTGGGAATGCTGATGTAAAGAATTTTTCAGGCAAAGGCAAGAAAGCACAACTGAAGGTAAAAACCAACTGGGCCACTTTGTTTTGAACAAAAGGGAGGAAGGCTGGCAAGAGGCAGACAGAATGCTAGAAGGCCTTGGCCTAAAGACCAGTTTCCTCTGGAAACCTTATGACCCCAATCACTTCATAACTTTAAGAAGGGTCAAGTATAGGCTGTCCAGTTATGACCATGTGAGGTTGCCTCACATAGAAAAATATGCAAATCAAACAAAATGGACGAGAGGCACATTAGAGGAACCTGTCACACAAGAAGAACTAAATGAAAGAGCAAGAAGAAATCTCCTAAAGATGGCTGACTTGGAACTTCCTGCACAGGTATTTGCTCTGACAAGCACTCAAGTGGGAGCAGCTGCCT